>APFE031216816.1:8736-24605 GCA_000404065.3 Pinus taeda | reverse complement strand
CTAAACAGGATCAGCGCGGGTGCAAAACTGGTCTGGCGCGCTGGCATCGCAGATAAATTATAGAAGAGGTCTGGTCAGTGCTCAATGATACAAGCGGAGGGCGTGCTGTCCGTGAAATTGGACCAGCGCGGAAAACACGTGTGCTTCCGCGCTGGCAGCGCAGCAGTTACACTAGCCTCTGCCAGTCAGCGCGGTTATTTAATAAACAATCGCGATGATGCAAATAACTTAGGCAAAGAGGGTTTTTAGCCATTTCAGCGATCATAAGTGTGGTGAATGTGTTTTTTTAGCACCGTCAGTGTGCCGCCGATATGTTCAGGAGAAGTTGACCTCTGCAAGTATAACCTCCCTCTGATATTTCACGCAAAACGAAACTTGTCTCTACCCGTCTCGCGTCGATGATGTGGGAAACATTATGGCCCACCTTCGATAAACATCACTTCCTGTCGAATTTAGCTCATTATCCAGGAGTGACCTAGAGACTCCCTTCAGGTACCTTGGGGCCTGCATGCCTTAATGGCAGGTTCTTCGTGTTCGACGAGAGGTTTTCATCATTGGCCTCTAATCGGATGATTCCACGGGTGTTCGACATTGGCTCATTCATTCACATGCCGTGGATTGTACCTATAGTACCTTGAGGACCATCGTCATCATTGGTGGCCCCTCTCGCGTCTGTTAACAGCTCTCATCATTGGCTGGTAATCAGACGATGTTCAAGCATGTTCGACTTCGACACATCTATTCACATGTTTGAACTTGTACTTTGTTCGGATTCGGATGGAGCGCAAGACCCTGGTTCTAGTCCATTGTGGACCAGGTTGTGATTTTGTGGGACATCATTACATGACTCCTTGATGGATGGCTGCGACCATACCTGAGTTTTCTTAAGGATGGCTGCGACCATACCTTTTATCATTATGGTCTTCTCAGCTGGGTGGCTGCGTCCACGCCATAGACCTTTTTCTATATGTCTTTTGGATGGCTGTGCCCATGCCTAGACTACATGTAATTGAAATATCAGTTGTATTCGCCTGCAGGTTCTCTCCAGTGGTGTTCCAGTCCAGCAGTCTTGTAAAGCATTTCACCCCTCCCACTCTCTCGGGCTTCATGCTTTAGGGGGCATCTGTTACACAATAAAATGTCACTGCCTTCATGCCAGTCTCCCCACTGTGTTGTGAAACCACATTCACCTATACTCATGCTCCTCAAAATGGCTAACAAAACCCTCTTTGCCTAAGTCAAATGAATCATCGCGACTATTAATCAAATAAACGCGCTGACGGGCGGAGGCCAGTGTATCTGCTGCGCTGCCAGCACGGAAGCACACGTCTTTTCCGCGTTGGTCCCATTTTTCGAACAGCACACCCTCCGTTTGTCCTTTTCGCGCTGACCAGACCTCTTCTACATCTGGTTTGCGATGTCAGCGCGGCAGTTCACGGATTTTCCGCGTTGATCCTGTTTGGGCGAATTTGTTCTAACAACCAGCTTTCCAGATCCCTCCAGACTGGTTGTTAGCATTGTTGAGGTCGCCATCCTTTCTCTGGCATGTCTGTTCGACTGACCATCCACTTATCTTGGGGGAAAGCTCATCTCTTACCTATTCATGGAGACTCCTTCTCTTTATAAGCCTCCTCCATGGCCCATGAGCAGCTAGTTTGGGAACATATAGACTTTGATTGAGGAATTCTTAGTGCATTTTAGTGCTGCTCTTTGTAGGCATTTGGTGTGTTGTGTGAGGATTGCTTTGAGCTTGAGGAAGGTCATGAGCTTGTTGCCTTGTATGTGAGAGAGAGACCCTTTTGACTTGGGAGATTTGCTCCAAAGGTGAATGCTTGGAAGATATGCTGGCTGGACCCTCTAGAGAAGGACTCAGCGTCAGGACTTCGGTTGTACCTTACTCTATTTTCTGTTAATAAAAATAGATGACTACTCTTATGGTTCCATTTTCATTTGTCCAATGAATGATTGATGTAAATTGTATCCTTCCTGACTGATACATAGTTGTTGTTAGTAGATTTTACGCTTGTGTTTTCTCTCTTTGTTTGTGCAGGTGTTCGTCCGCGAGGATAGCGGAGAATTGTGATCGGCTGGAGCGAAGGAGCGAGAGGATTATCTCTTCGACAAACAAGCGTTGGAATCCAAGTAGGTTATTCTCACCCACTTGTTAATTACAACTAGGAACTTGCGGTGTAGCATTGTTCGATTGTTGCTAGACCCCTGTTGGGCTAGTAGGGATCGCCTCTATCCGTAGAGGGGATTTACCTATCCAACATCTATTCCCCTCATGACAAATGAGTGGTTAGATGCTTTTCTCACCTCAAGCTTGCCATCAAACATATGAATGGAGTGACCTTGTTGGCAGATGTGAACCAAGGACAACAAGTTTCTCTTTAGCTGTGGGAGATATAGAACATGGTGCAAAAGAAATTCTCGAAGACTAGGAAATTTAAGCCTGATTGTGCCAAGCCCTGATGGCTTGATTTTTTATTGGTCTACAAAGTATACTGCTCCATCAACATCGTCATAAATTATTCAAAAAAATATTTTCTTTGAGTCATGTGGCAAGTTGCTCTTGAGTCAAGCAACCAATCATTTTTCCAAGAAGTAAGTGAAGCATTAAATAAATCTTCATTTACTCCAATATTACATTGTGCCACAACATAGTGAGCAGATTCACGTGCTTTACCTTTGTCTGTGTCATCAGTTTTACCTTTCTATTGGTTTCTTTGTTGCTCAATTTTGCCCCATGGTAGCTTGCATGTAGAGGCATCATGTGATCCATTTCTTTTGCAGCGTATGCAGTGTAAATCTGCCTTTTCTCCTTGAGAGTGTCTGCCCCGCCTGCCTCTAAAATATCTTCCTCTTCCTCTTCTACCACCTCTTCCTCTAGAAGAATCTTTAGCATGATTCTTTTCTTTATGAGCAAGGCACACAACCTCTTTAGAAGATTCAAGGGTTGTCTTCTTTCCAAAAGCTTTCTCTCTTTTAGCAAACGTTTTCACAAGAGAGTCAAAGGTGATATCTTTGAGATTTCCATTTGCTTGCAATGACTCAAGATAATTGGAGTAAGTAGGATAAATTGCCTTGAGAAAAGTGATAAGAGGAATATCCAATTCAACCTTAGTGGATTTGATATCATGCATTATAGACTTTACTTCAAATGCAATAGCAAGAGGATCATTATTTTGCAATTCAAGAGTGAAGAGTTTAATCATGAGTTGAACAACTTCAAGTGCAGAATGTGAGTCATAGAGTTCTTTCAACTTTTGTAAGGCTTCAAAAGCAATTGAAAATGGTGAAATATGGAAACTCACCTCTTCATTTACAGATGTTGTGACTAATGCATAAGCTTTGTTATTCTTGTTTTCCCAAATGACGAGCTCTTTGTCTCATGTAGGCTGTTCTGGCACTTTGTCTTCGTCTCCAACACACACTCCTCTCCACAACTCATTGAAAATGAGTGTGTGTTTTATCATCCGAGACCACTCAGGATAGTACTCTTTTCCAGTGAGAACTAATCCCACAATGGATATGATTGAATGCATATTATAAAAAAACTTTTGCTACAATATTTTTTTACTCCTAATGGGAAAAAATATATTTTTGATATGACTGGATAGAAAATTCAAATGTCACTACATAAGACTGTAAATACACAAAACTATACAGCGCATTCAATTGGATAGCGCTCTGAATTGGACAACTTAAATACACAAAACTTTATAGCGCATTCAACAGAGGTATATATAGCACTCCAATAGAGGTACGTTTTTGTTTTTTGTCACTGAATGCAATATGATTAAGCTCGATGTTTTCGGTGAAAGTGCGACCATCATTGGGAGCATAGCAGAAAAGGTCAGGGTCAAAAATTTGTTACAATTGCAAACCCAAAAATCCCTTGCAATGTGTCTTAGTGAAAAAACTTACATAACTTGATGCAAATGATAGTTTTGCATCTCTTCTCCTTGTTGTCGGTGCGACCTCTTTTACCAGATCAGTCAGCTCTCAGAGTGTAGCATCAGCGCAACACTTTACCAATACACCACCATGGGAAGACTTGTATCCCAGTGGCCACGCCATTAACCAATTTGCATCAGCGTAGCACTTTACCAATACACCACCGTGGGAGGACTCGTATCCCAGCAGCCACACCATTAACCATTTTGCATTAGAGGTTCATTCGATGGAGGAAATATGGAAGACACAATTCATGAGATGGAGACAACATTAACTAATACCATAGACAGCGTTAACTTCCAGGTCAACTAACAGAGAACATCATCGACATTCTCATGCGGGTGTACACCATATGCAACAAGTATGAAAAGCATGACATTGGCAAACAGAAGGAGAATCACATCTCTAGAAGAAATGCCTTCGTCAGGGTTTATACACTGCTGAGTCTAACATTGATGCCACAAAGCAAAAGTCGACGATGTCGAGAACTGAAAGAATAGCTAGGGGTCACGACCATGAATGCAGAGATTTGGCACACCAAGGCTAGATTGCATGAAGAGATTCCCAAGTCACAGAAAAGGGAAATCTGCAACAATCCGCCTAATTTCACCTACTGGCTACCAATTTCCATTGTTGAAGTAGGAAATTTGACTCTCATGGTATTCCAGTTTCAAGAAGTGGAGGTCGGAGTGGACTGAGTGGCAAAGAGGTGCTCAGATATCAAGATAGTAAAAAATACCACTAAATTTCCAGCAATTCCAGCTAGACCACCGAGAAGAACCGTTAGAGGGTGGACTCGTCTATGCATAGAAGATGGTATAAGATGATTATGACAGAAGCCACGCAGATAATGTAGCGTTTAGACAGTGGTAGTGACTATGGAGGGGACAGAGAGTGCAACAGTGGACAGATTGCAAGAAACTAGCAGAAGGGAGTTACAAGACTATGCCAAAAATGGAGCTGGCTCTGATACCATGATAGGCCAGGTAGTAACTCCAAAAAATCCAATTCATGTTATTCCTTTAGGTTGGTCTTTATTATATATATGAGGGAGACTATTCACTTCATCTCCTGATGACTGTTCATATTACTTATTTATTTATTTACATTATATTCACCCAATCCTGATGATTAGATGTCAACAGAGTTGAATGTGTCGAATGCTCCTAGATGCGACATGAGATGTCAGAGCTCCAAGATTGATGTGATGAATGAGCTTTGAAGCATTGAATAAATAGTTTTGATAAGATCAAGTCTTATGACGTGCATGCCACAGATCTAGGAAAAACCGACACTTGGCAAAAATCAAGATTGCTCATTCCTTGGGGGAACTCATTAAATTGGGAGCACATGTAATAGTTTGCAAGCCTAAGAATGAAATTTGCGTAGTTTCTGGGCTGAAAAAGTCTGGCTATCCCACATGAATTGAGAAATTTCTAGACTGAAGCCCTAGTGTCGGTCTAAATTACGCAATTTCTGAGATGAAGCCTAGTGTTGGGATGCATTGCGTAGTTTTTGGAGGAAAGGCCGCTTGGCTGGATTGCATATTTCTGGAGCCCAACAGGCAGCCCAGATGGATTACACAATTTCCAGAGGGAAGGTTGGTTCCCCTCCATAATTGTGCAATTTCTTAGATGAGCATCACAACTAGAAAATGACTACGTCCCAGAGTGTTAGCCTATGAGTGGGAGGCAAACTAGTTCACAAGCACAGGTTCACAAGCCATTGAAACTCAGTTGAAGCATTTGTACTTGGATAGTGCAAGACATGTTGCTAGGGATGGTTGGTAGAGAGGATCCAAAACAAAGCTAAGGACAAATTTTGGAGGGTGGTTGTAGCCGCTACAACACCTTCATACATGGTCAGGTCCACCCATTCCTTCATAAATGCTAATGCAACCTCTTCCTTCATATATGCCAATGTAATTGCCGAGGGGATCACGAAACAATTAGAGAATTATGGAACATCGAATTTTTCATATACTATTTCCTACCGTGTGGTTCTTGTTTATCTTTGAAATGAAGGATTCCTTAATGTCACTAAAACCAAATCTGTCGAGGGATGGGATGCCTAACAAAGTGACTTAATGGTTCCCATGGATGAAATAAAAGGAATAAATGGTTCCCATGGATGAAATCAAATGAAGCAAGGTCCTCATTATTCAAATTCATCAATGAATTTATGTTTGTTTCCTTTCGCATATTGATGGGAGAATTGTCACTAAAACCAAATCTATTGAGGGATGGGACGCCTAACAAAGTGACTTAGTGGTTCCCATGAATGAAATCAAAGGAAGTAGGGTCCTCATTATTGAAATTCATCAATGAATTTGATGAAATCAAAGGAAGCATGGTCCTCATTATTGAAATTCATTAATGATGAAAATAAAGAAAGCAGGATCCTCATTATCGAAATTCATCAACGAATTTATGTTTGTTTCCTTTCACATATTAATGGGAGAGAAGCCACTTAGGGTGACTAAATACGTACAATCCTACCTCTAGAGAATAGTGCATATTGATTGGAGAGAAGCCACTCATGGTGAATAAATAGGTGTAGTCTTACTTAGAGAATAGTGCATAGTGCATCCCATAGAAAAGAGATAGGTTTTTTTGGGTAGAATAGTGCATCCCACAAAAGAAGAGATTGGTTTCTAGGCCGAAATTTTAAATTCATCATATTCTATGGGTCTGATGTTTCCCCTTAAAGGAGAGATGGCCCCTTAAAGGAAGAAATTTGTATTTGTAATTTTGTTATGTAGTAATAAAAATCACATAACCAAATGCACTATTGTGCATGAGTATGGGCTATAAAGGTGCCTTTTAGTGTTGATAGAAAATTTTCTATCCCCTAGTAGTCATCTAAAAATACAATCTGTAAAGTATTTGTCCAAAAGATCAACATTCAATGGTCATAGAGATATTTGTTTAGTCATAGAGATGTTTGTGTGTGCATAGAATTTTAGAGGAACTCTTTGTCCATGCATACAATTTTAGAGGAACTCTTTGTCCAAAAAGTCATAATACATTTGTAATAAATTATTACGATTTTTTTCTATATAACACCCTTGGTAGAGACATTTGTTAGTCATAGAGATAGTTGTTTGCATACAAATTTTAGAGGAGCTCTTTGTCCAAAAAGTCATAATACGTTTCTAATAAATTATTACGATTTACGATTTATTTTTATATAACACCCTTAGTAGAGATATTTGTTTGTGCATACAATTTGTCCAAAAAGTCATAATACATCTGTAATAAATTATTATGAATTCATTTTTATATAAGTCCCTTGGTAGAGATATTTGTTAGTCATAGAGATATCTGTTTGTGCATACAATTTTAGAAGAACTCTTTGTCCAAAAGGTCATAATACATCTGTAATAAATTATTATGATATTTTTTATATATATAACACCCTTGGTAAAATTATTTAATAAAAATAAATATTGGGCTATATGGAAAGCTTAGTATTTTTAGTGGAAAATTTTAGTGTTTCAAGCTATCCCTCAATAGTCATGTGAAAATACAACCGATAAAGTATTTGTCCACAAAAGATCAACATGCACTAGTGTAATGACCAAACATTTTACGTAAATAAATTGTTTATTTACCATTATAGGTGAATATAAAACAGAGATTATTATTTTCTTAAAAATGATGAAAATATTATTTGTTCAAAAATTGAATAATATGGATTGCATAATATATATGTACACAATAACTTTATGTGAAAAGTTATTTTCTTTTCTTGCTTAAAGATAAAAGAAAAACAGTTGCCAGCATACTAGGGGAAACCCTAACTGCTTTTCTCTTTCCCATAGAAAATGGGAAAGAGGAAAAGACCCGGGTTGTTAGAGGAACAAACGGGAAGAAAAGAGAGGGCACTGAAGAAGAAGAGAACAGTGCTACGTCTGGTGAGGACCAGATAGCACCGGCACAAGTGTGCTTCATATTGCTGAGGGCTGTGGCTGGAAAGTGAGCTTGGGGGAGAGATTCAGTTCGGATGACTGATCTCGTCGCTAGGAGGATAACAAGCATTAAATAATCTTCTACATGTTGTAGAAGTGCAGAGGATAGAGGACGAGGAAATACAGGTAAGTATAGATGTTATACAGTTTCAATAAAATTTGAAAGGTTAGATATTACCTTTTATTTCTGAGAGTTTGATTATAATTACTGTAAGTTTACTTTTAGGTTGTGATTTAGAACCTAGGGTATTACTGAAACTGACATTGGTAATGAATAACGTCTCTGTTATCTATCTAACAAAAAAAAAAAAACAGAGAACTGAAACCTGAACATTATCCAATACCTTAATTTCTGACGATTCAAATTGTATTCAATGAAAGAAACAGTAATTTATTAAGTGCAGGAATGGGAAAAGAACTGTTCCTAACTGTCATTGACTGAGTGTGAAAACCGGAACATAGATGTTCATAACCGTACTACATAAATAACTCAGGAAATAGTAAATTACACCTGTAAGGATGAACTCAGGAAGCAGTGACTTATATTCTACATAAACGATACAAATACCGAAGAAGATAATACACATTTAATAAGAATGAATTACATTACAAGTATAGCGGCTAAAGAAGAGTTATTTGGAGTACCCTATACTCAGCTAGACTGCCAGGTACTGTACAGTGTAATATATATACATCCATGTCGGTAATGTCAACACAAACCCTATCGAGAATAATAAGTTTAGATATATGATGCAAGAACAAACACTGTAACTAAATCATAATTTAAACGTTGTCGAGACAACTGTCCGACCATATCAACACTATGAATAAGTGAACTGGCAGAATACACAGGAGGTCACAACCTGGTAATATGGAACTACAGTATTATGCCGTGAAAAGAATTGATTAAACTAGTGAACCATATTAGCATGCTATGTAAGAAGATCATTAAACGATAAAGCAAGGAAATAAATATAGGAGATTGTGGCCCGTGCGTTCAATAAATCAACATAATCTAATGATGAGGAAAATCGATGACCCTCGTAGGAGCAGGACCATCATCGAGTTGCTACAGGGCATTCCCTTAAATGTCAAACATATATATATATCAGAATCATGAAGAAAGTTCGGCAGCTCATGAGGGAGCAAGCCCATTATCAAATAACAATAGGGCATTTCCATAAATGTCAACATATCTATATATCATTTAATCATGAGAAAAGACGGCAGTCTTGAGGGAGCAAGACTGTCAACGAAAAACAACAGAGTATTTCATAAAACCAAATAAACATATATATGTAATTATGAAGAGGATCGGTGGCTCGTAGGAGAGAAGTACCGCTTACCATCAGAATATCAACATGTAAATCAATTACAAATGTATTAAGTACAGTAACAAAACGATGACCTGTTCGGTCAACTCGGGACAAACCCTGAACTCATAATGTATAAAACTGTAGCCAAATGATACCGAAATCATTATATAATAAATTATACTGAAACCCGAGTAATTACATTAAAGAACAGGGTCTAATCGAGTGTTGAACTCGATTCCATAGCTCTGAAACCCTTCAAACAGTTTCAGAGGAAATGGGTAGCCGTAAATAAAATTAAACATATCTAAACAGAACAAGCTACGTCATTCGGCATCCTTGGATTAACCCTCCAGGACAAGGGTAAACAACGAACAAGAAGAGATGCTCTGTTCGAAGAGAAATCATTACGCCAAGCTACAAACAGAATTGACAATACCCTGACAGAAGAAGAACAATAATAAGCATGACTCAGAGATTGAGCAACTGATAAACCCCTACGGGTGGTAGAACTCTTACCTGTTAGAGGAACATTGACGGCAGAAACCCTGTACCCTCCTTGTCGCCGCGACCTCAATGGACTGTTTCCCTGTTCCAGACCAGCATTCGAACGAGGGTAGTTAGCCATATTTACGATTTACAATGGAAAAGAGAACCAGTATAGTAATGAGGTAAGGAAGAGGAGTATTACCTGACGGCCAAATGAAAGCTCAAGGTGGGAGCCAATAATGGCTCCACCGTCAACAGAATCCATAACTGTAACACATTCGAAGACGCTGATGGGGTGAACCAGTCTAAGACCATTCCATTGGCACCGTGATATGGAGGCGACGCCGGAGGAAGAAAACTGCTCTGCGGAACTGGACCAGCGTTGCAAATGACACAAAAAATGCATGGAAGAACCCTAAGTACCCTGCTACCAAGGCACCTCAATACACACCGTCTGATCATCAGAACCCATCTCGATCGTCTGTTCACTGTGGAAATCCCGAGGAAGGTGCAGCGGAGCTGTGGCATTAAATCCCACAGCTACCAAACCAAAAATATCAGTGGAGTGGATCGAGGGCGTGGACCGAGGAGCCAGCTGTCCATCTCAAAGCAATTAGATATGCCGCTAAAACTGAAGCATTTATGTATTATGTAAATGACCCAAGGACAACCAAACTTCACGTTTCCGCCAATACATAAATCCCGGGTTATTGCATTAATAACTTACTATCATGCACCTTGGAAAGGGTGGAGTTATCGTTTAGGTACATAGGTTAAATAATTTTTTTTTTATGTATTGTTTTAATGTGTAGAGGGTTATGACATATGGTATCAGAGCCCAGATACTTCACTGTGGCCTCTGGGTAAGACAATAATGAGTGGACACTGTAGTAAATGGATTAACAAATAGTCATTTTCGTTATTACTCTTGAACGTTTTTTTTTTTACAGGATCAGATTCTGAGAACAAAAGACATGAGGAGGGCAGAGAATACACCACGACGACCTGTAATGGGACAGGGCGTGACCGGCGCAAAAAATAAACCAGAATTGTAGGTACAACTTGGAGAAGAAGCCAGAATCACAAATCAAGCAATTCTGGAGACAGTACAGGAGCTGAAGAATGAGATGGCTCGACTACGAGAAGATAATGCCCGATTAACGATGGAACAAGAAATAATTCTGAAAAGTTTGTCCGACAGACAAAATCAACTACCCGTTAATCCTAGTGCGGAATAGCAAAGAATGTCGGAAGAGCAGAATCACCACATACCCCCCGAAGGATCGAACGAGCAGGAGGAATGCTCCGACAATGCATTTGAACAGCAAACCTCGAAAAGACAAAGGATAGAATTAAAAGGGGAATTCCGCAAGATTAAGCCACCACATTTTGACGGAGAACAAGAGGAAGAAGCTGAAGCATGGTTAATCAATATGAATAAGTATTTTCAGCTTTATGAATACGACCATAATCTTAAAGCACGACTGGCTATTTTTCAATTACAAGGAAAGGCCACCTTATGATGGGAGGAGGTGAAGATCGTAAAAGGGGTTACCGAGCAAAACATAACATGGGACAATTTTCAAAGGTTCTTTAAAGGGAGGTATTTAACCGAACGCTTCTATGATGAAAAAGCCAGATAATTCCATGATCTATGATTGGGGTAGCAGACTATGGATGAATTCATCACCCGTTTTACTTCCCTACTCCGCTACGTGCCATATATAAGAGAGGAAAAAGCGAAAGTGCAGTGATTCGTTAGCAGTTTACCGCCATATATGCGGGAAAGAATTGAATTTGACAATCCAAAATCAATGGATGAAGTAATACGCAAGGCTAGAATCTGCTATCAGCAAGGTAAACAGAAAGGGGAAACTGCTAGCAGGAAATAGAATGAGAAGAAGAGTTTTAAGACAGTTGGAAACAACAAAGGAAATTGCAGCAATGGAAATAAAGGAATTGGCAAAGGAACAAACAGCAGATTTGCAACAAGAACTGCATCTAAGTTTAAATCTGCAAATGAGTCCAAAGCCAGTGAACAGCAAATCAGATTGGACAATGAAGGGACAGCAAGGTCCCCTGTGCAGTGCTGGGGTTGTGGGGGACCTCACTACATTAAAAATTGCCCACAGCGAAAAGGGACCGAACAGTTATCCCAAATTCATGAGGCCTCAACCGTTAGCGAAGTGGGTCGAAGCGTACCCAGAATCCCGGGGCCACGCTAAGCTATGTGAACCCAAAAGTAGTGGAACATTGTAATTTACAATCTGTTAAATTTAAAAACCCATGGCTAGTGCAATTAGCTACTGGAGCCAAGCGACGGGTAACAGCCAAGATCAACGATTGCTCTTTTACTATAGCAGACCAGCCAATAACAGCTGACTTGAACATACTCCCTCTGGGTTCCTATGATATTCTAATCGGTATGGACTGGTTGGAGAAACACTGGTCATTAGTTGATTGCAAAACCAAAATTATTTATTACAGAGATCAACAAGGAAACAGAAAAGAAATGCAGGGAATCAAGCGACCAGTGCAGGTTCGACCGATAACTGCAAACCAATTGGTAAAATGTGTATGGAAAGGTTGTCAAGTGTACGCCATCCAAGTGGGTTATGCAAATTCTAAGGATAAATCAGCATCTTTGAATAATATTCCTGTAATACAAGAATTTACAGATGTGTTTCCAGAGGAGATTCTTGGGCTACCACCGCGAAGAAACATAGATTTTACTATAGAGTTGGTACCAGGGGCCGCACCAGTGTCACGAGCACCCTACAGAATGAGTGTGCCTGAGTTGACAGAATTAAAAATGCAGTTGCAAGAATTACTAGACAAGAATTACATCCGTCCTAGTGTGTCTCCATGGGGGGCCCCAGTATTATTTGTCAAGAAGAAAGACGGCACCCTCCGGATGTGCATCAATTACAGACAATTGAATAAGTTGACCATCAAAAATAAGTATCCTCTTCCATGGATCGATGAATTGTTTGATCAAGTAAAAGGCGCAACATTGTTCTCTAAGATCGATTTACGATCAGGCTACCACCAGATCAGAATTAAAGATGAAGACATTGCAAAAACAGCTTTTAGAACCAAGTATGGACACTATGAATTTGTGGTCTTGCCGTTTGGGCTCACCAACGCCCCGGAAACCTTCATGTGTTTAATGAACGGTATTTTCCATCCTTATTTGGATCAGTTCGTGCTAATATTTATTGACGATATATTAATTTATTCACGCACCATCGAAGAACATCATGAACATCTCTGAATAGTATTACAGACCCTTCGAGAACATCAGTTGTACGCTAAGTTTAGTAAGTGTGACTTCTTCAAAGAAGAAATTCAGTATTTGGGTCACGTGATCACAAAGGATGGAATTGCAGTGGATCTGGAAAAGATAAAAGCTATAATGGAATGGCTTGTTCCAAAAGATGTAGCAGACATTCGATCCTTCATGGGATTAGCTGGGTATTATAGGAGATTCGTGGAAGGTTTCTCTAAGGTGGAATTTCCCATTACCTCACTGCAGAAGAAAGGAAAATGGTTTCATTGGACCCCAAATTGCGAGAAAAGTTTCGAACGATTGAAACATCTGCTCACCACAGCACCTATTCTGAGTATAGCTGATCCTAATAAGGATTACGTAGTATGTACAGATGCTAGTAAAGAAGGATTGGGAGGGGTCTTGATGCAAGAAGGCAGGGTAATTGCTTACGAGTCTCGAAAACTAAAAGAACATGAGCAGAAATATTCTGCTTATGACTTAGAGTTGGTTGCCGTTATACATGCCCTAAAGATGTGACGGCATTATCTCATGGGCAGGAAATTTTTGCTGCTTACCAACCATCACAGCTTGACCAATTATTTCAGCCAGCCTACCTTAAACGCCAGGCAAGCATGGTGGGTGGACTTTCTAAGCGGCTTTGACTTCGATATAAAACATTTGCAAGGGAAGGAAAATAGGGTGGCATATGCCTTGAGCCGGAAAATACAAAATTTGTATGAAGTTTCAATTAGTGGGTGGAAAATTCCCTTTCTGGAAATTATAAAGGAAATTGCAGACCAAGATACTGAATATCAGCGGTTAAAATTGCAAATACAACAATCTGCTAAAGAGAACAGCCAACAAGAATATGAATTAGATAGCGCTAGAAGGATTTATTTCAAGCAAAGATTGTATGTGCCTAATCAAAGAAGAATTAAAAATCTGATTATGGATGAATTTCATGTCAGCCATTACGCGGGTCATCCGAGTTATCAAAAGATGATAACAACAATCCGGAAAGAATATTTCTTGCCAGGAATGAAGAAAAGCATTGTCGAATACCTAGCATGGTGCTTAGAATGCCAGCAGATTAAAGCAGAGCATCAGCATCTAGCAGGATTGTTACAACCACTGCCAATTCCGGAATGGAAATGGGAAATCATCTCCATGGATTTTATTACGGGATTACCCAGAACAAAAAGGAATAATGACTCCATTTTCGTGGTGGTGGACAAACTCAGTAAGGCTGCACATTTCATACCGGTGCAATCTACATATAGAGCTGCACAGATCACTCATATTTTTATGCAAAATGTATTCAAACTACATGGACTTCCAAAAACAATAATTTCCGCGTGATGTGAAATTCACATCAGCATTTTGGAAAACACTGTTTGCTGAGTTAGGAACTCAACTGAATTTCAGTACAGCATACCATCCACAAACTGATGGGCAAACGGAACGAGTAAATCAGATGGTAGAGGATATGTTAAGGGCTTATGTCATGCAACAACCCACAAGGTGGTAAGATTACTTACATCTGGTAGAGTTCGTGTATAACAACGGTTACCATACCTCAACGCAAATGAGCCCATTTGAGGTTATGTACGGCCGGAAATGCCGCACACCCACCACTTGGGGAGGACCGGAAGATAAACTGAGTCTAGGGCCTGAGATGCTGAAGGAAATGGAAGATATGGTAAAGAGGGTGCGTATTAATTTGAAAGCTGCCCAAGATAGGCAAAAGAACTTCGCCGATCGGAAAAGAAGATTTAAAGAATTTCAGGTTGGGGACCATGTGTATATTCGAATTCAGGCCAAAATAAGTACTTTGCAGTGGAGTGGGTGCGCTAAATTGGCACCCCGATATTGTGGACCCTTTCAAATTTTAGCAAGGGTCGGACCAGTAGCTTACCAACTCGCCCTGCCAAGTCACATCCGAATCCATAACGTGTTTCATGTTTCTGTCCTAAAGAAATATGTGTATGACCCTAAGCATGTAATCCGATGGCAGGAGATACAGGTGGGTTATTATTATGATAAAATTCAACAAGAATTATATATGAAAGAAAAAACTAATTCAAGGAATTGTGTATTGCAGGTCGAGCCGGAAGGAGAGGTTCTGGTCGAACCGCTGAGCATTCTCGACCAGAGAGAAGTGCAGCTGCGGAAACGAGTTATTACCCAAGTTAAGGTTCAATGGCGACATTTTGGGCCCGACGAGGCCACTTGGGAAGATGAGAATTAATGAGAAGGACCTATCCAGATCTGTTCGGGTCTGTGAGACACCGAGACGGTGTCCAATCTCAGGGGGAGGAGATGTAATGACCAAACATTTTACGTAAATAAATTGTTTATTTACCATTATAGGTGAATATAAAACAGAGATTATTATTGTCTTAAAAATGATGAAAATATTATTTGTTCAAAAATTGAATAATATGGATTGCATAATATATATGTACACAATAACTTTATGTGAAAAGTTATTTTCTTTTCTTGCTTAAAGATAAAAGAAAACAGTTGCCAGCATACTAGGGGAAACCCTAACTGCTTTTCTCTTTCCCATAGAAAAGGGGAAAGAGGAAAAGACCCGGGTTGTTAGAGGAACAAACGGAAAGAAAAGAGAGGGCACTGAAGCAGAAGAGAACAGTGCTACGTCTGGTGAGGACCAGATAGCACCGACACAAGTGTGCTTCATATTGCTGAGGGCTGTGGCCGACAAGTGAGCTTGGGGGAGAGATTCAGTTCGGATCACTGATCTCGTGGCTGGGAGGATAACAAGCATTAAATAATCTTCTACATGTTGTAGAAGTGCAGAGGATAGAGGACGAGGAAATACAGGTAAGTATAGATGTTATACAGTTTC
>APFE031216813.1:59989-138510 GCA_000404065.3 Pinus taeda | reverse complement strand
GGGGGGGGGGGGCGCTCCCCCGCAACTATGCTTCTAACATCATGTGCTGGCTATGGCCTGCGGCCTAGCTCAGCAAGACTGAGCCTGAATAAAGTCCAAAGTGCAGTCTCCTAACAGTCCCAAAATCTGCCCAGATTTGACTGCAATTGATCTCCAAGGAAAGGCTGTTGCCTTTACTATTCAGAGTAGCCTTCAAGCCCTTAACAATGACTGAACAATGTCTATGCCCTCTTCTTATTACAGCGGCATCCAAGTGGCATACAGCAGTCCTTAGAACATGCTTATGACAGCCTTTTAGAGTGACTGATATCCCTCCAGCAAGTGCTCACTCAGGCCTCCTATCCTCGGCCTACCAACTAGCAGTTCAGCCCTCTAATTGGACCCTTGAAGCAGCCCTTAAATGGACACGCTGATCAGTCTCCTTCTTGCTGCAGTTTAGGTTCTTTTGTCTGCTGAAACAGGCCCCCTCTTCCCAGCGTATACCTCATTCCCCTAGCTGCGTAGACAGGTCTCCTTTTGCTGCATATAAAAGCTCCCTTTTACATAGGAGTCTCCTTTGGAACAGCGTATTGATTAGAGTCTTCCATAGCTGATTAGGCCTCCTTTATGCAGTCATTCAATCAGCATCTATGGGGCTACATCAGTCCCTCTATTCTCTGCGGCTACGGCATAACATGATCCTCCTATCTCAGCGTGTAGAAGTCTTCACATCGGACAGCGTTTGACTGTGATTCTTTCTTCCCATTACTGCATTTATGGCACTCTAGAACAGCGGTATTAGACCTGCGTTTAGGTCACTTCCTTGCTGTGATATGGAAACCTTCTTCCTTGACTGCATTAGGGCTTCTTGCCTTCATGAATGCGTATTAGTTAGGGCATCATTAGGCCAGCGGTTAGGGCTTCTCCATACCAGCGTTATGGCCTCTTCTTGGACTGCGTAGGAGAGCCTCCTTTAGGGCAGCATAGGTGCCTCTATCTTCAACGTGATACTCATGCTCCATGACTGTAATTTGGGGCAGCATATAGATTTCTTCAAACAGCGTCTAGGGCTAGGGCAAACCCTCTAGGGCAGTGTGTCCCCTTTAGATCTCTCTTGCCACCCAACCCCAAAAACAAGTGGAGAGAGATCACTAGTGATGATTGACCAAATGACTTGAAGGTCACCTCTATTTATACTAAAACGTTGAGGATAAGTGGGGGCAATTTGGTTGCTGGCCGACCTTGACGAATTGTCCCATAACACAAATAAATTCATATCTCCATGAATACATGTTGGAATCGGATGATTTTTAGATCAATCCTACACTTCTCGACGAGAGGAATCCAAGAAAAATATCAGCTGCCATAAATAAGAAGACCCACATGGTGTTTGCCCCTAGTTGCCAATTTTAACTTTCTTGTTGTCAACTACTTGCCAAAAACCTGTCCCATGTTTCACCCTTAAGCAATAAAATTCTACAACCACATGCCAAGTTTGATTTTAACACTTGTGAACTGTCTATGTTGAATGGTGAACTTTGTAATGTTGAGTTCACCACAATGGTCTCTTTGGAATGAACTTTTAACAAGTCCATCCTGTAATGTATTTATGAATCGTTACAGTTGGATCACTAATATGAATTTTAAAGAAATTCAATTTGGGTGCTAACAAGGTCTTTTTACAAAAACTGGTGGGTGCCATGGTACTTGAGCCAATTCAAAACTATGTAAACCCCCCTATCAACATCACCCAAGTGCATTATAATAATCAAATTTGTCACTTGGGCATGTGGTGAAGCTCAAAGCAGTCCACTTGGCACATCACTATAAATAGCAATAAAGTCTAGCCATAGGACTTACATGACCAAGTTACAAATTTCCACAATCATAGAGGTAGTTGGCATGATGAGGTGAACTTCAGATTGGGGGTCATCAGTGTCCTTGGAGGTGGGCATTCATCTATCATTGGTTTGCTCTAGATTAGGGATAGCAGGTCTCTAGCCTTGATTACCTTGCTTAGGTTCCTCGGGAGGTTTCTTAGTCTCATTAGTAGCACGGGTGAGCTACAAGAACTCGTCGTTCTGGTGTTGTCCCAGAGAGCTGTAGGGCTAGTTGTGGACCATTGTAGTGCTTCCTCCTCTCACAAATGGCCCAACAGGTTCTTTGTAATGTCCTTCCTTGAGACTTTTCAGTTTGGCGAGATTCTAGATTTGTAATCATGGGAATATGAACAATCATTCTTTCCATGTACTGATGTAAAATTTTGGGAAAATGAAGCAAATCGATTTGAATGGTTCTCTCTCTCTCTCTCAATGGTTGCTGTAGACTTCTCTTGCTATTATTAGTATCAATAATCAGAGCCATGGTAGGGGCCAGATTCTAAAATGCTTGAAGAATTGATTCAGTGTGGGCATATCAATAAGGAATTTTGACCAAAGAATTGATTATACAAAGGGCAGAAGATGCTTCAATCATAGGCTTCAAGGAGGCACATAAGAGAGAATCTATGTGATGCAGAGAAAGAATATGTTATATTGACATGAGAAGTAATATGATAAAAACCCACTCGAAGGTGGGAAGAAACATGAAGGAAAAACTTCATTCTTTCAGAGAAGAAAAATTTGTACTTCAAAATCCAAAATTCCATGACTGCATGTGTGACAACAGATTCCAAGAGTCAGATGCTGCTGTCCAGAACTAAATCTGGGTGTGATTCCACTCGAACTGGGTGTAAAAGTAAGGCATACCAGAAACCAATCATCTCTTGTGATAAAGAGGAGGTTGAGAATAGGGCCAGAAAACATGTTGAGGATAAGTGAACCCAGTGTGAGGAACAGAAAAGTGCATAGAACCTTAGAACAAAAGCGCTTTGCGCAAAAAACATAACATTGGCACTTCCCTAGGACATATGTTAACCTTGAGGAAAAGCAAGCATGGTCAGCAGAAAACAAAGATAGAGAAAGTCGCAAATTTCTAGCATGAAAATCGAGAAATTTTCTAAGCAACGAATGCGGAGGATAAGGTCTTGTGGATGGTATCACCATTAAGAGACAATATTTCTAGGTGGCAACATGTTGGTTTTGACCCATGGTCGATGTATTTACTTATGAAATTGAAGTTTTATTTTGGTGAAATTGTATCTATAATGGCTACTGGTGAACATGACCACACTCTAATTTTATGTTGGAGCCCGATTAGAAATTTAATGGGCACAGTTTCTATACATGGAAATAATAAATGATTTCCTTTTTCTAGTATTGGAGTCTGGGAAAGTTGTGAGACAATCAAATGAGGCAGAATATGAAGTACGATAGAACCAGCTAGCCTGGGAACAAGAAAATTATGACTACAAGAATAGAGTAGTAGTCAAACTTATGAAGATGTCAGTTACAGAAAAGCTTCCACAAGTGTAACATATGAAAGGTGTTGTGCAATATGAAAGCAGTTATGGGAGATAAATGAAATTTCAGATAAAGGTAGTGCCATTTGCATTAAAAACATGCTTTTTTTCTAAGCAACTGGGGAAGGAGAGTAATTTTCAGAGCATTTGTTGAAGTTGAAAGATATTAGGGATCAATTATTAGCTATAGGAAGAGATGTAAATGGAGAAAATATGGTTATAAATACCCTAAAAATTTTCCCTTTATTGTTTGAGGACTTTATAGAAACTCTTCACACAACTTCTGAATCTACTGACAAAACTTTTGAGAAGCTGTCAAGTCAGTGGTTACAACATGCAAGATGGAAAAAACCATTTGGAAGTAGCAGTACTGATGCCATTGAAACATCTTTTGCATTCAAATACAAAGGCAAAGGGAAGTAGAAGCAAGGCGGAAGAAGCAATGGTGAAAGAACATCTGTAGGATTATTAGGTGAATGAGTAGGTGAATCCAGAACTGAGAGCTTGAAGTGTTATTCTTGTGGTAATGTAGGTGTTGATGCTGCTAGACGGCTTTGCTGTTAACTTTAGAGATGAAGGACAAAACAAGAAGAATGTCGAGGGAAGTAATGGAGTGGAGAGAAGTGGGCAAAATATAAGTAAGAAGACACTACAGTCTTGACACCAAAAATGCTGCCCTTAAAGATTGACCAATCCTAGAAGGCAAGGTTGGTGAAGAGTAAATAAGAAAGGGAGCAATTTGGGGCAGTAGAAAAACAATCTTTGAACCAGGAAGTAGGTCAGTACATGTAACATGAAACCACTTGAAGATGCATTAAGCTGTACATAGCACTAATCTGACTGGAAAATTGCAATATCAGAAGAAAATTGAAGGAGATATACCAAGGACATTAATAAAATTGTCTCATCTTATCTTATACCCTTAATTGACTTTAAGCATAGAAAAAAGAGAAGGATTGTTACATTTCTCTCTGCTAGCCCCTAAATTTTCCTATTGCAATTGGAGGGCTACGAGCCAAGTAACTTTCATGAGGTTGGTATTCAGAGTCAGATTTCACACGTCTGAGATGGCTCTCATAGAGACCAGAGACAGGTTTTTCCAGGGAGTTGAGTTCATTTCAGATTTAGAGACATTTCACAAGCATATTCATTTGTTTTGGAGGAAACTGCTCTTTTTAGCAGCTCTCCTACTTTTTAGGAGTTCGAAGATTCTTAGCTCACAGATAATTACATGTTCAGGATTCTTGTGTTCATGATGCTGATGAGCTTTTTCCAAGTGACATGCAAGACATTACTATTTTTAGCAGTTAGAGTTCATAATGATTCCGAGCATATATTTGGATTCCTTGTAGCAAATTGAATCCAATGCGCGCAATTTCATTGACATGTGAGAAGTCACTATTTTTAATAGTGCATATTTTTATGCGTGCTATATTTGGTAGGGTTCTCACAGTTCTCGACATTTTTAATATTTTTCTATGTTTAAGGGGGCCTATTATTTTTAGCATGTATATTTTTTAGTATGTGTGGTCACCATGCAAGATGACAAGAGGCCACATATGTGGTTGCCATGTGGATGGCAACCCTAGGTACCATGTCATGAGAGAAACCCTAGGCACATTGGTGGGTAAATTTAGTAGTGGCCTAATATTTAGTTCCATGTCTCAGTCTTATTTTCAAGAGAGTGATTCATTGACCATTCTTGGCAAATTGAGGTGCCCTTCTTCTAGATTCTTCTTTAGCTAAAATTTAAAAATATTTAAGGCACGAGGAAGTTATATTTTTGGACAGCCAGACTTTAGTTTATCATCAGTCTAGTGAACACCACATGGATGGTGCATGAGCTTGAAATAAATTTAGAAAGGGTGTTAATTTTATTTTCTTCAGTTCATAGTTAATTAAGGATGGCACATGAAGGGGGTTGAGGAAGGTGTATCACTAGGATATTTTTGGAGTTCTGGCATAAGCTTGTCACCTTCCTTGGTGAGTTCAAGAAATCCATAAATTAAGGGTGCAGGGTCATTGTTAAGTAGAGTTTTCAGAGCAGGCAGTAGCCTTTCTTCTCCATATTCTCTTCTTTATTCCTGGTTGTCTACGCTTTCTGTTGAGCAGGAATATTGTGATAAGTCTTGTATTCGGCATTCATGATGCAGCCAATATTCTGACCAATACAAAGATAAAGTTTGTCTATGCTTTTCTTCACAGCTCTCTAACTTGTGGATGAAATATTTTGTGTTTTCTGCAGTGGTGTGGATGGTTTTCATGCCTCTAAACTTTGCAGTATCAATATTCTCTAATTTTTGGTTGCTTGCAAGCAAGCCAAGGACCATTTTTTTATGTGATGGTTTCTTGTATTAACACAGATTTTAAGTGGTTCCAGTGCATAAACACTAGGGAAGCACCAATCCTAATGGAGAAGTAGTGAATTAGTGACCTTTGGCCTTATTGCATCTTAGCTATTACTAAATTTTCTGTGCTACATGTCTTGGAATCATTCCTGTCCTGTGGCATAGTTTTGAGTGATAACACTCACCAAAGGAGTCAACAACTGGACAAGAGACTAAATCTGAGCAACCCCTAGATCTGGTTTATCATTTACTTTTTGGATCACCATTCAAGTCCTTCTGATATGCCACCCTTGTAAATTTGCTTGTTTCAGATTCATGTAAGTCTCACCTTAGGGTAAACCTTTCTTGATTCTACAGGTTTTTCCCAAATAGTGACTTCTTGGCCATGTTTAATTGTTACATAGACTCGTGGTTTTACTAAGATCATTTACAATATATAACTTGTAGAATGGGATGACTATGACACACGCTGCTATGTGATCTGATCCTTGTTGAAAGAATTGGTACTTCTGCTTCCCCGGAACTTTGACAATTTGAGTGCAACATGACCCTCAAAAGTGATGGACAAGGGGTTGGCCCCTTGTTCTCCAAACAATAAACCTGCGGTGCTCCTAGTGGGTGTGGAGGCACAATAATAGCCTCATGGGTCTCCAAATGAGTCAAAGATGCTTGTAGATCATCTGCAAGGGCTCTGATGATGGTGTAGGTAATGCCACATCATCTTACAAGTCCTGGGTCAGCTGCCAAGTGTATGGTACATCTGTGGGGCCGACTGGGCAAAGGTGAACCAGGTGCATCTTCTTTGTCCAATGGGTGAATCTCGAGTATCTCTAAACATCCTCGAGGATCCGTGGAGTACTGTCTACTACTATGGAGGTCCATGGCTCTCAACACACACCCTTCATGTGCCAATGTAGCCCTCTGGAGGATTAGGACCCAGTATAGGGAGACCAATCCCAAGATGGAGACCATTTGAAATGCTGCATAAGATCCAATGCGTCCTCGAGCCTTCCAGTACAAAAAGTCATTAGAGAAATCGAGTAAATGAGCTTACCAACCATGAACGACAGGTGGGGACTTCATAATGGCCCGCCCTTCCATAATGGGGGATTCGGGATGTGCCAATGTCTCCTAAACTCCAAATGCGGTTAACCAAGTATCATATTAGGTGGTTTCTACTTCTAAAGGGGATAATATGTTCAAGGTACATCTTTCAAAAGGTGGTGGCATGTGACAAATAGGTGAGTGAAGTAGGGGATGAGAAGGGGCATCCTTGGGCCACATGTTGGGGTACAAGGGTAGCTAATAAAAGGGAGTAATCGTGGTACATGATGTGCCTTGACCTTGATTTTTCCACCCTTCTTTATATGTCTTTTACCTTTTTATGATTTTCTTTGATCAACTGCTTGGGGCTCAAGGGGTAAGAACATGGTGCATAAGATATAGCAGTGAATACCTCCTTTTAAGGTAGGGCGATTCATTGCCCTCCAGGGGTTGGGACAATCATGGGTTCCTATATGATGAAGGAGGCTTATAGAACTTGTAGGAACCAAGGTGATGGCCATGATGATGGGGTAGAGCTCATGTATTGGCTTTTGCCCACGTGCTAAATGTGTTTGTCCCGACCATCTTTTGTATTTTGTGGTACGTTTTCCTATTGAATGTGACAAAATATGCTTTTATCTTTCTTTTTAGTTGCATCAACCTCCGGGCATCATACAGGCTTGATCCAAGGTGTGGGCAAGGGGAAGGGGCGAGCTAACCCTATGTGGACCCAGTGGAGGAATGTGGACCCAGGCGGGAGAAATGATGAATGGAGTACTAATGAGTGGAAAGGGGGGAATATATGCGGGTAAGGGAGCTGGACCATGAAACCAAAATCAACGTTTTCTGTGAAATACCATCCCTAAAGCCAAATGGTCAGTAAAAGAGATCCCACAAGACTAAAATCCAATGTTAATATCCAAAAGGGGTCTAGAGGACAAGAGCACAGAACTAGCCCATTCTTTCCGCCGAAGCCCCAATTAATCTATGCCCAGAAGTGTCCATGATAAGCAAACTACAATACTCAATTATGGATTGACAAGGCATACCTTTAGGTTCGGGAGGCGCACCTTCAAACATATGATCATGGCAGATGGGTGAGGGACCACATGGCTGGCTCAGGTGGTAGAGAAATGGCACAATGAGCTAGTTGGTGGCTACAAGGGGCTACTGGCTGCTAGTTGAGGATTGTCTTGGAGATTTTTTTGCTCCTGGATATTACCCACAAAATGGTGGGTAACAAGGTGAACCACTAGAGGCTTTTGTTAGCCCTTTTGTAGCACCTTCCTCTCTTTTCTTATAAATAGGAGAGTGCAAGTACTATAGTAAATTTAGCATGATTTGCAGTGAGTGTGTGAGCAGAGATTGTTGTACCTCTCTTTCCGAGGAATTATAGAGCCTTTTTAATATTTCTTTCATACTTAATGAGTAAAAATGTGATTGCTACTAAGATGTCCAACTATTCTAAATTTTCAGACCTCTTTTTTCTTAGATCTTCTGTTTGCCAAATTGTTGGTTTGATCTAATCTCGTGATATGTGATGCCTACACTCCTGAGATATCCCTTTAGATGCAGAGATGATTTTTTAACTTTTGATAGGTGTCTTGTGTACTTCGAGTTTCTCAACTGCAGGATTTAATTGAGTTTAAATATGCTAAAATTTCGACAGTTTGGAGGTGAAATGCACTTGAAATGCTACATGGTGTCTCCAAATCATGATATGGCCCTTGGAAGTTTCATGCCGTTTCTAGATTCTATGGTATGCGTTTCCATGTATCAAGGCACTTTTAGGCTGAAATGTGGGGGTTTTAGGTGTTTCTTGCTAGGTTTAAAGAGTTGTGTACACTTGGGATGAGTAAAGTGTTATATTAGCTTCCACTATACCTAAATCATTGGATTACATGCTTTTGATGCTAACGCCCCAACCGTAGAATAAGGGGTTGTCCCCATTGCCCTTCAGTTCCAGAGTCCAGACACTATTGCTTCATATGCCCACGTCCAAAAGTATTCATATGATGTTAATAATGATAGCTAGGTTTGAGTTGTTACTAAGTCTTTTTAGAACGGTAAAGCCTCCTTTACTCCAAAGGTGAATCATGGTACTTCCCTTCAGACACTTCTATCCAATATGGTATGCGTTTTCATGTATCAGGGCATTTCAAGGAGTGAAACATCGAGCTGTTTGGTGTTTCGTGAAACTTCAATTTGGAATTTTTATACATTTGGGTTGGGGTGAGAGTGTTACGTTAGCTTGCTTGGTGGTAGGTGCATAAATCTGTTGAATACGTGCTTTTGATGTCAAAGTGCTGGTTGCTAAATTAGGGACTATCCCCTCTCCTCATCATCTTCATACATTACTGCTTCACATGCCTAGGCCCAAATGCAATTTTTTTTTTTTAACTAATAATGATCGTTGGGTTCAATTTTTTAGTAGATCTTCTTAGAACAATAAAGTTGCGTGCTTGCTCCATGTTACCCAACAAAATGCAGGGCCATTTTGAGGGATCCAAAGTCATGACAACAAAGAAGCAAGTACCTTTTTGATGACAAACAATAATGATGCCACTTTTGAATCTATTACAGTAATGGCAAACGACATTATTTCTTGAACATTTCATCTTTTTATTTTTTTATTTTGTTTTTTTCAGATATATCAACTATCATGCTAGGGTTTTTTTCCAGATATATCAATTGCATTGATGGAATTTGAGTTACAAGATTTCTAAAAACCTGTTAATTGGGCCATAAATCCACATTTGAAAAATAGGTTCCACAAAAACAATGATTAACCTAAGGTACGAGGTAACATCTCCTAGAATTGCTAATTGCATTCAATATATGAAGGATCATGCAGTGATAGATAAATTCATAGGCACATGGTAGTCAAAGGAAGCCTCGCTGGATAACTAAGGGACAAATATACCTTATGATTGGTTTCAAAAAGCTTCTTAACGGTGATCTTTGTAGATACGATCGAGAGGGTGAGGGTTTTCAACAAAGGCCCTTATTTCTTTAATCGACTGGGATACACTTGAGGTATTGGATAAAGATTTTTCCCAGAGAAGGAAGTTTTTACCAAAGCATTAGTATGGATTAGAATGTGCTCCCTCGCCCAGGAACTCTATGATTAGGAAACCCTTGAAGAATTGGGAAACACTATAGGTTCCTTTGTCAAAATATTTGATGTAACCAAAGCACAATGGTGCATTTTATATGCTAGGATATATGTGTATATGAATGTGGTTGGTGCCCTTCCTGAATCAATAGCTATCTCATACTAGGACACAAAGTGGATTTAAACATTGCATTATGAACATACTCCCTTCACATGCAGGAAGTGCCATGAACATGGGAACTTATTTCAAGATTGCCTGAAGAATGCAAAGGACCCTGCGAGTAAATAAAAGGAAAAATAGGAATTCTAGAAGGTAGCAAGTAAAAGAAAAACAACTAGGAACCCACATAAAAAACCCACCCAGGAGATCAAAGGCAACACCAACAATTTCGAAGTTCTTTCAGAAGTAGAGGAAAGAGAACCAAGTGGCTTGAAAACTAAAGATGCAAATCTAAGCAAAGGTGACCTAAACAATCCTAAATGAAGCAACAAAAGAAGACGAGACTGGATGTAAAGAGGATTAACATGGCTCTAGAGGATGAAGAGGTAAAACTGGAGGAGATGAACCCGACAACAAAACAAAATGTGGCTTCCAAAGAGGACAACATGACCTTGTTGATTTTTCAAGTGCAATAGATACAAACACTAATTTCTGAAACACTGATAATTACTTCTAATGATGTAGATGTACTTTTAGCAGTTTCAATTTATTATTAAGGAATTACATTTCAGAAATTCTTTAGTTCAACAAGAGATACACCTAATATTGCTAGTCAACTATGATGGTCAAATTGACCAACGATGCTATGGTCAAACCTAGTCAGACAACCCTCTTGTTAAGTCGATATTTTGCCCAACAAACTTGGCCCTCTCTGATCAACTTAGGCCAAAAATCAGCCTCCTAGAATATGCCCGGAAACTTGGCCTTGTTGCCAAGAATAGTCTGCCTAGAATTTCAGCCTTGCTGCCCATAAACTACTGCTTAGAAGTTCGACCTGCTTCCCATAATATGCCCAAAAATTCACGTGTGCGAAGGGGGGAGAGAGAGAGAGAGAGAGAGAGATGCTTGAGATAAATTTGTCCTTCTTGTGCTTCTTCGTCCTTCTTCTTCTTTGCTTGGATGCCCAGAATATATCTTGTCTTATGTGTGTTGAAAGTGTTGCTAAGTACGGTCTTCTGGCTTGTGCCTTAGCCATTGAAGACGTCGATCTGTCTTTCTCTGGCATGCATGCGAGATCATGAAATAGACTTTAGTTATGTTGAGTTGATTTTCAGTTCACTGGAATGGTCGTCAATAGACTGCATGCGTAGTATTGGAGCTTTAGTGCGTTTGAGTCTTCTGCAGTTAAACTACAGGATGAGTGGGACAAGACAAGTTTAGTTAGGACAATTCAAGTCTTTAGAGACAAGTGAAGATGGGATGAGTAAGTCTTCAGTTAACTCGGTTCACAACTAGAGAAAATTAAGGAGCAACTCGAGCCAGTTAACTAAGAGCAAGTCTTGGTTTAACTAGGACTTGCTCCAGTTAACTGGCAAAAGCAACTCGTTGCACTAGTGTGAACAACCATTCCAACTTGGCCTCTTGCATGCATCGAAAGTCCAAGACAAAGAAGGATGAACAAGGGTTCGATGATTCTTTGTTGATGGCATAACACATTGATTGACGAGCGAAGATCAAGAATTCAAAGAGCAAGTTGAGAATAGGTTCAACAGTAAATGATTGTGTGAGGGCCGAGAGCAATGATCAAGGAGTAGAATGGGAACAATTTGTGGATCTGAGATTAGTGAGAAGAAAGTTGAGAGATTCCTTAGAGGCTATTTGCTCGTTGTAGTAGCAACACACTAAATTGTAAAAGATCTATTTGCTCAAAGATCAATCAATAAGAAGACCACAACAGTGAAAGCAGGTTTTCCCATTTGGATTTCTTGGGTAAAACACGGGTGTCCAATTTATGTGTTCATGTGTTTTTATTTCAAGTATTTTTCGCTGCATGTTGAATGTTAAGAAACTCTATATCTTGGTGAAAGTTAAGCTTGGTTTTAGTTTTCACTTGCCTTGATTTTTAGTAAATTCATGTAAGTAGTTGTAACGTTTCAAGCAAATTAGCATGGTATAAGAGCCAAGTTTTGTATAAAAAACTGCACTAGGATTGTTTAGTCAGTGAAGAGCGCAGTTCAGTCAGTAGGCTTGTTGCGCTAGAGTTTGAAGAGCGACATTTTGGATAACAATATGTCGTTCCAAGGACTAAGGGTAGATCATGGTTTAGAGGGAGCCTCTAGTTTTTGCTCA
Source organism: Pinus taeda (assembly GCA_000404065.3). NCBI lineage: Eukaryota > Viridiplantae > Streptophyta > Pinopsida > Pinales > Pinaceae > Pinus > Pinus taeda. The sequence goes on along the minus strand of APFE031216813.1, from coordinate 126,334 downwards.
CGGAGGGAGCGGATGTCAGTAGTGTTGGAAGATAATGTGGTGCTAAAATTTGCGAAGAACCCCCAAATTACCCCTACAAATGCTCAAAAGTTGATCCAACATAACAAGAATGATAGCGAGGCCAAGAGGATCATTCTCGAGGGGGTCAAAGACCACTTTATCCCTCATTTCCATGGGAAGAAGACAACAAATGATATATGGACAATCATCCTGGCTTTGTATCAGAGATCTGGTGATACCAAGAAGCTTGCCTTGAAGGACAAGCAAAGGAGAAGCCATTGTTACGTGCCTTTCCAAGTTCACCCAGGTTTGAGATGAGCTAGCTGGAGTGGGCAAGACTGTAGTAGACAAGGACCTTGTCAGTCTTGTGCTACTGGGACTTGACAAGTCTTAGGAGAATTTTCAGGATGCAGTCAGTGGCTAAGAGAATCTTCCCAATTGAGAAACGCTGTGGGGAGACTGCGTCCAAGAAGAAATCTAGAGGGGGACGAGAGTTGGAATTTCAGTGAAGACAGAGGGTGAGGAGAACTTTGCCTTAGCAAGCAAAGGGAGCAAGGCCAAGGGAAAAATGATCAAAGGCAAGGCCTAGTCCAGTCAGAAGGGCGAGAAGAAGAAGACAGATTTGAGCAAGATAAAATGCTTCTCTTGCCACCAGTTTGGGCAATATGCCACTAAGTGTCCTAACCAGAAGAAGGGATCCAATAAGGACCATGTGGCAACATCAACTAAGGTAGATGAGTTTACTTATCAGATCGAGAAGGATTTCTCATTGATATCTTGCATGGCAAGCTCAGTGGCCAAAAGCATGTGGTATATTGAAGGTGGAGCATCCTTTCACATGACCAAGAACAAGAGATACTTCAACCAATTGACAGAGAAGGATATGCAATTTCATATAGAGATGGGAGATGATGGCAAGTACCTTGTGCAGGGCGTGGGTACAGTCAAGTTTGAGAGGGAGCCTGGAAAACCTCTCTACCTTAGAGATGTTATCTATGTTCCAAGGTTGAAGAAAAACATTGTTTTAGTCTCAACCTTAGAGAACAAGGGGTATGAGGTTATCTTCAGTAAAGGAAAGGCCTTCATCAAGCCTCCCAACTTTGGAGCAGTTAAACATATTGGAGTTAGAGTGAGGAACCTATATCGACTACAATTTGAGACTGTTGCAGCCTTGAGAAACAAGGCAGGATGTGAACATGGCAGAGACGTGGGGGAGCTTTGGCACAAATGCATGGCGCATTTGCATCATGGGGCGCTAAAGATCCTTTAGCAGATAGTCACAGGGCTAACACAGTTCAACATTGACCAACATGACCCTTGCACACTTGGCAAGTATTCCAAGTCATCTTTTCAGGGTAGAGACAACAGAGCCAAAGGGGTTTTGGAGCTGGTACATTAGACGTATGTGGGCCTTTCTCTTCTCCATCCCTCATGAGTTACAGGTACTATGTCACCTTCATAGATGACTATTCTCAGAAGACATGGATCTTCTTTGTGAAGGAGGAGGTCTTCTCCAAGTTCATAGAGTTTAAGACCTTGGTAGAAAACCAAATCGGGAAGAAGATCAAAGCATTGAGGAGTGACAATGGTGAGGAATATGTCTCCAATGCTTTAGGAACGTGTGTGCCAAGGAGGGCATTAGGAGAGAGCTTACATTACCCCATAACCTTCAGTAGAATGGGGTGGCTGAGAGGAAGAACCACAACATAGTTGGAGACTTGGAGTGACCAAGGTTATGTTGCATGACCAGGAGATTCCCATGTTCTTGTGGTTAGAGGCATGCACCACTGTAGTATTTCTGCATAACATGTGTCCACACAAGGTGCTTGGTCGAGTTACACTATAGGAGGCTTTCACAGGCAAGAAGCTTGATGTTTCTCACTTTCACATCTTAGGGACAAGAATTTACTGCCATGTGTCCAAAGAAAGCAAGGAGTTGGAGCCTAGAGCTGAAAAGGGAATTTTCGTGGGTTACTGTGACACCTTAGGAATACAAGGTGTACATATCATCACACAAGAAGACAGTTATTAGGCGGGACATGAAGTTTGCGGAGGACAAAGCTTTGAGGGAGTCCTTGGAGCGAGAGTAGTTTGGAACTTGGAGTGCCTGAGGAGGAGCTTCTCGTTCCCAAGTAAGAGCTTCAACTAGTACCACAAACTAAATCTCAGTGAGGTGGTAAGCAGGCCATACAACAGGATGACAAGGACTTATTGCAGGATGAGGAGAGACTAGGGCGAGTGGAGGCAGCCACATAGTTAGTGATTCCCAGCACATGGAGGAAGGTAGCCAAGTGGGTTGAGAGGTTGATTTAAGAGGCCCAAGAGTGAGTTGAGACTCCCAACTCTACATTCAGGTAGAGCAAGTAGCCACAGAGGTACACTGGGTACACGACATTGATGACTGAGTTGTTAGACTCATAGCCTTCTTGTTACAAGGACGCAACCTCTCAACATGTTTGGCGGGATACCATGGAGGAATATTCCTCCATCATGAAAAATGATGTCCGGAAGATTGTGTCACGTCCAAAGGGCAAATCAGTGGTAAGCTCATGTTGGGTGTACACGTTGAAGCATGGAGCAAATGGGATTGTGGAGAAGTACAAGGCTAGGTTTGTGGCCAAGGACTTCTTGCAGGTTGAGGGCATTGATTATGATGAAACGTTTGCCACAGTGGCTCGTTGTGCATCCATCAGGACGATTTTGGCACTTGTAGCGCTGATGGGGTAGAAGATCCACCAGATGGATGTGAAGACAACTTTCCTCAGTGGAGTGATTGAGGAAGAGATTTATATGGAGTAGCCAGAGGGGTTTGTGACTTTCTGTAGAGACACTCATGTCTATTTGTTGAAGAGATCTCTTTATGGGCTCAAGCAGGCACTGAGGGCATGGTACACTTGCATTGATAACTGCCTTTAGGAATTGGGCTTCACCAAGAGTGAGGCAAATGCCAACCTGAACTACATCATGGTTGGAGGTCTTCCACTCATTCTAGTGCTCTATGCTAATGATCTTATCTTGGCTGGAGCAGACAACTTGATTCAGGACTGCAAGGCAGATCTTGCAAGAGAGTTTGACATGAAGGACATAGGGCTTATGCACTATTTCCTTGGGTTGGAGGTATGGTAGGGTGATGGGGCAATCTTCTTGGTGCAGGGGAAGTACACTACAAAGATCCTTTATAGGTTTCATATGCAGGATTGCAAGCCCATGACCACGCCTCTAATCACAAATTGGAGGAAGGTGGACGCTAATAGAGCAGAGCGAGTAGATGCCATGTTGTACATTCAACTCAATGGGTTGTTGATGTTTTTAGTCAACACATGACTTGACATATGTTTTGCAGTGAACCAATTGAGCCAGTTCATGTTAGATCTTACCAAAGTTCACTTGGTCGCTACCAAGCATGTCTTGAGGTATTTCAAAGGCACGATAGATTATGTGTTATGGTACAAACAGGTTGATGTAGTGAGGCTTGAGGGCTTCACAAAAGTAGATTGGGCAAGGAGCTCTACAGATCATAAGAGTACTTTAGGCTACGTCTTCAGTATTGGGTCAGTTGCTGTTTCCCGGTTCAGCAAAAGAAGCAGAGATCAGTTGCGCTCAACTCAACAAAGTCCGAGTACATGGCTTCCAACTTAGCAACATGTGAAGCCATCTGGATGAGGAAGTTACTTGTGGGTCTTTTCATGCAGGAGTTGGAGCCCACAATCATTCACTATGAAAATCATAGTTGCATTAAACTCTCTAAGAATCTAGTGTTTCGTGATTGCTCCAAGCACATCGAGATCAGGTACCATCATCTCGGGGACTGTGTGCAGAAAGGGATAGTAAAGCTACAGTACATTCCCACAGATGAGCAGGTTGCAAATATCTTGATGAAGGCCTTAGTCAAAGACAAGTTCATGTTTTTTTAGAGATAAGACGGGAATTGTACAAAATCCCTTTCTCACTAAGGAGGAGTGTTGAAAATGTAGCGAAGTAAGGTCATCTGGCTTGGGCCTTAGCTAGTGAAGACTTCGATCTCTCTTTCTGTAGCATGCATGCGAGATCGTGTGATAGACTATTAAGGCGTGCATTGAGAGTCTATTAAGGCAAAGAAGGACCAAGGCATAGGGGTTCGATGATTGTTTGTTGATGGCATAGTGCATTGATTGAGGAGCGAAAAACAAGAAATAAAGGAACAAGCCAAGGCTAGTTCAACAGGAAATGATTGTGTGAGTGTTGAGATCAAGAGGCAGGGTCGAGAGAAAATTTTCAAGGCCGAGAGTAGTGATCAAGGAGCAGAATGAGAACAATTTGTGGAGCTGAGATTAGTGAGAAGAAAGCCGAGAGCTTCCTTAGAGGCTATTTGCTGGTTGCAATAGTAGCGCACTAAATTCTAAAAGATCTATTTTCTCCAAGAACAATCAATAAAAAGACCACAACAACGAAAGCATGTTTTCCCATTTGGGTTTCCTGGGTAAAACACGGTTGTCCAATTTATGTTTGCATGTGTTTATTTCAAGCATATTCCTTTGCATGTTGAATGTTAGGTAAACTTGGTTTCTGTTTTTAGTTGCCTTGATTTTTTAGTAAATTCATTTAAATAATTGCAATGTTACAAGAAAATTAACAGTGTGAGAGATTGAATGGTGACTTGTGGAGGAGATTGAGTGCTCTATATATAGTGCTTTGCCTTTTCGAATGAGTGTCCATAAATTCAAATGTCAAAATTCAAAATTTTCTCTTTTGAAATCGACATGAAGAACAAGTCTTATATACATCTAACTAGATATCCATAATGACTAACTAGATATTCTCATGCTGACAATTTTTCCTAAGAAAAGGTTATAACAAATCATTAGTATCAACATCATCCCATTACCATAATTTGGTCAACAACTGTGATACATGGTAAATCAACAACATCAACAAGTTACCATAATGTGGTCAACATCTATGACACATGGTACATCTTTAGCATCAACTAGTCACCATGATTCTGGTCGGTGCCTTTGACCCATGGTATACTGACTAGAGTTGGTTCACCATCATCCTGGTCAATCTTTTTGACTCGTGATGAAACCCTAGGGACACACTCAATTCATTTGAGTAGTCTGGTCCCAAAGATCCAAAGACCTCAATCTAGGCCAAGATGCTAAAGGAGCTCACTGAACCCATCAAGAGAGTAATCTGAGCTTGATGCTGAAAAGCACCCACTCAATTGAGTGATCCTAGGCCTCTAGGACCATTCTTCCTAATTTGTTTGGTATACTTGACACAAGAAGAACGAATGCCCTTTTTTGGACCATTCTCCGTATTTTGGTCAACATAGATGACACAAGGAGAATGTCTGTCCATGATGCTATCCCATCAACACTGCCTCTCATAGAGGGAGGCATTCTCAACAAGTCCAAGCTTTCCCCTAAGCATACAAACTTTGCAGTGGAAAGAGGCTTTGTAAGAATATCAACTATCTACTCATTAGTAGAGATGTACTAGAGCTTCACTGCTCCCTTCTGCAACATGTCACGGATGAAGTGGTACTTGATCTTGATGTGCTTCGACTTGTCATGGAAAACTAGATTTTCTGCAAACTTCTCACAACTTTGATTGTCGCTATATATCACGGTAGGTTCTACCACAAGGTTACTTGGGAGCGGGAGCGGGGAGCGAATTTGGGAGCAAATTTTTATATAATATATATTTTTATATATTTTGATGCATATATGTAGAATGATGAATTAGATATAAAAAACATAAAAACATGAATTAAACCATATAACATCAATCATCTAGAAGTTATAATCTTCATCAACCACGTTGACAAGTTACAAGTTCTCATTTATATAGCATGTAAGGGTGCACATAACCAAAATAACATCGAGTGCAATCCATCTCTGAACCGAAAATACATCAACAAATAGGCTCTAGATGGCCTCTAACATCCAAAAAATCATGCTACAACAAATAGCTACATATCATCAAAATCATTGCCTATCTTGGGATCTTTGTCATTAATATCACCCTCTATGCAATTAACAGAAGATAGAAAAAATGTAGCATGTTAAGTCAAGATTTTGTTTGAGTGATGGGTACATTTTTAGCAAGGTCATGATAGAGGAGTTTGACAACCAATGCCACTAACATTAAGGTACAAAGAGGGCTTGGTGCTCTTGATTAAATACGAGTCCCATACCCTAGTACATGACAAAATCCAATGGAAACATTATAACCCCTCCAATACTCGAATCTTGAAAAACTGATAAGTTTGCTAGATTTTGAGTGAGATCTAAAATTCTACTTTCTCCATATGAAATCCAATGAGGTTGGAACCACTCTCAAACATCCAGAGTCATTTCATGGTAATGTTAAAAATTTAAGTAAAAGGATGAAAGTGAAAGATAAAGGAGAATGTCACTTTTACTTTAAGAATTTAACATTACCATGAATTGCATATCAATACTAGGGACATAAGCTTGAATATTACGCTGCCCTACTAAAAAACTCTTGTTGGTTTGAAAAACATTGTGTTTAGAACATCTTTGTGACAATTTTTTTGTGAAAAAACTAGGGAGCGATTTTTTTTTTTTTTTTTTGGCGGGAGCGTGCTGAGGGAGCAAATTTTGGGAGTGCGCTCCTGGGTCTCTCCTGCTTGGAACACGCTCCACGAGTGATTCAAAGGAGGGGGAGCTGTTCCCTCGCAACCCTATTCTATGACCTGATCAAAAGTCCTGCGAGTAGCTTCTAAAGCCAAATTGCTTCACAAATTGCTAAATTGGTTGTAATATACTTTGCCTCGATAGTGCTGAGTGCAATGGATGATTGCTTCTTGCTCATCCACGAAATCATAGCGGAATCCAAATTGAAGCATCCTTCGGATGTACTCTTTCTGTCTTTCGCACTTGCTGCCCAATCTGCATCTGTATATCCCTACAACCGTATATTACTGTTTGAGACATATCTCAAACTATAATCAATTGTGCCACATAAATACCTCAATGCATGCTTTGCTGCAATCCAATGATCATGACTTGGTTCCACCTGGAACTGGCCCAAAGTGTTCACTGCAAATCAAATGTCTGACTTGGTATTAACTAAATACATCAAGGTGCCAATCAACTTTCGGTACATGGATGGATCCTCCAAATCTAACTCAGAGTCTCTTAACTTTCTCAGATTCCTACCCTAGGAGTTGTCATAGATTCACGGTCCATCATTCCAACCTTCTGCAGGATCATATTATACTTTCCTTGACCAAGGAAGATTTCACCAGGCATCTGCCATACTTCTAGCCCCAAATAGTAATGCATCAACCAAAGAACCTTCATTTCAAATTTAGAGGCCAACTTCCTCTTACATTGAAAAATGAGATGCTCTACACCTTTCAAAAATAAATCATCAACATACAATAACAAAATTACAGGTTCATTCTTTCCAACATTGATATTTAGGTTTGGATAAACATCACTTTTGGAGAAATTGAGTCTTGTTAGGTAGCTGTCAATTCGAGAATACCTGAATTTAGGTGCCTGCTTGAGTCCATGCAAGGATTTCTTCAATCTGCAAACATGAGACTCTTTCCCATGAACCGTTAAATCTTGAGGTTGTTCTATGTATACTTCTTCCTCAATCACACCATTGAGATGAGTAGTCTTTACATCCATCTGATGTAAATTCCAATGCATAGAAGAAGCAATAGAAATAATAGATCTAATAGTAGTGTACTTGGCAATTGGAGCAAAAGTCTCATCGTAAGCTTCTCCGTCTTTTTGGGAGAATCCTCTAGCCACAAATCTCGCCTTGTAATTATCAATACTTCCATCCATTGCATGCTTAATCTTGTACACCCATTTGGAGGTCACCATTGACTTCCCTTAAGGTCTAGGCACAATTTCCCATATATCATTCCTTATAATAGATTGGTATTCTTCCATCAACGCATCCTTGCAAATTTGCTGGCTAGCTGGCTCTTCATAGGTGGAAGGTTCAAAACCAATGAGATTAGTCATCATTGTTTCATATCCAGAATACCTCTTTGGTCTCTTGCTTTCCCTGAAGGTGCCACGAGGCGCTGCATGTCCTTATGTTTCCTTCAAGGTAGATTTAAGCTAAGCTAGTCTCTTCTTGATTTTTGGAACAACAACTGGATCCAAAGGTTTACTTCGCCCTTCTGCCTCTTCTCGATGATATACGAGATACTTTGGAGGACCGGGTGGACCTAAACCCTCTTCCTTGGGAGCTTCACGTTCTTCATCATCATCAAAGTCAATGGGAACTTCTGTAGACTTCCAATAGGTAACATTCTCATCAAAAACGTCCCTACTGACTTCAACCTGTCTCTGTCTAGGAACATAGAGTCTATAGGATTTTGATGACTCATTGTATCCAACAAATATTCCTTTCTTTCCCGAAGGCTCAAGTTTCTTCCTTTCGTCTTTGGGTACATGTATGTAGACTGGACACCCAAAGATTCTCAAATTTCCAACCTTTGGTTTTTATCTAGTGAACGCTTCTTCAGGAGTCTTGTCTTCCAAGATTCGATGGGGACTTCTATTTTGAATATAGACAACTGCCATAAATGCTTCACTTCATAAGAACATGGGAAAGTCTTGATTGTGCATCATTGCCTTAACAATTTCTTCAATGGTTCTGTTATTTCTTTTAACAAATCCATTTTGTTGTGGATTGTAAGGGACTATCAACTCCCTCTTAATCTGTTGAGAAATCTAGGGCAGAGAGATGAGGTGATTTCTCTTATTAAGATAACTGCTTGTGAGGGATTTTTACTTTGTTAATTAAGTTCTTCTTTGACTTATTTATTATTATGTGTTGTTCTTCATTAAACAAGTACTAAACCAAAAAGAACAATGAGACGAAGGACAAAATATGTAGGCCATTAGCCAAGGCCAAAACCTGTCCAAGCTTGAGAGGAAAACCCACCAAATTATTCTTCTTATAGAATCTTTAATTGATGAATTCCAAGATTAAGACCATTGACTAACAACCCCTCCAAGACCAAGTCAATGCTTCTTCTTGATGAAAATTTCCTTGTCTTAGTCAATGCTAGTAAAACTTGTACCACAACTTTAGATTTCGGCCCTAACTCATAACATCAGCTAGCTGTTGCAAACATGCAATTTCAGCGTCTTTTGCATAAACCCTAGATCACACGTGTGGCTAGAATATGGACAGATTATCCTCCTTTTGACTTCGCTTGACCTGGACTCCTTTCCTTGACTATTCGACTTGCAAATTTGGCCTTCTTCGACCCAACTTTGACTCCTAAGTGGCTACAATCTTCGACTTTATTAGCTGCAAATGATGCCCTAACCTTCGCATGTGTGGCGGAGAATTAGCCCAAAACAGATCAGAAAAGCTTCGTTCTTCTTCCTTCGTTCTTCGTCGGGTGTAAGGCACCTTACTTTTCCTTGATCGAACTTTGCTTGATGCTTGAGTGAGTGATACTTTAGTGAGGCCGAGTTCTCCTTTATATATCCCTTCATGAGCCCTCAAATAGGTCGACTTTATCTTCAAGAGAGGCCAACTTGATCATAAGCACTTGACAACGTCTTGGAGGGTTAATTGATTTTACTTTGACTTTCTTACAATATGTAACATGCCCAAGAAGGGTGTCTTATACATGACAATTACATTCTTCACTTTATAACTCAATGGCCAATCTTAAGAGCTCACAATGGGAGCTTGACCTAAAAATAAATTTCTCTTGAGCATGAAACCCTTGCATCAAGAACAATAATAATAAATTTATTTTTCTCTTTTCATTGAATACATAAAATGAACATTACATTTTGCATTATGAAGTCCAAACCTAGTTACATATTTCAACATTCTCCATTATTTGATCTCAAAAACTTGATTTCTTCCCAGACAATTTTTCCACTTCAGCCTTAAATTCTTGAAACTTGTTGAAAACTTCATCCTTTCTCTTCATGAAGTAAATTCATGTCTTGTGAGAGAAGTCATCAATAAAGGCTACATAGTACAAAGAGCCGCGAAGAAATTTCACTGGCATTGGACCACATTACATCAGAATGAACTAGATCTAAGATTTTCTTGGACCTAATTTCACTATTTGGAAAAGGATTCAAGGACATGAGACATGAATTCTTCAAGATTGTTGAGGTGTAATGATGTTGAAAGTTATAGTGGTTCATGGGCAAGAAAAAACACAGGTTGCCCAGGAGGCCTCTTTGCATACTCTTGAGATGTTTAATGGTATGTTTGAGGTATTATTGTAAGGGGGTATTTGGTTTTGGATTTTTAGTTTCTTCCATTGTAGAGGAAGCTAAAGATCAACCTCAAAGTACGAATGATGCTGGCTCACCCCTCAACCCCATCATCCTTGATAAGAATGAGTAAGCCCTAGACCTGAAGTTGGAAATAAGTGAACCTAGCTAAACTCCTAAAGGGAAGAAGGAAGCAAAGCCGACCTAGGATGGAGTCTTTGGTGTCAAGTATTTAGTTGCTCTTGTTGCGAAGGAAGCTAAATACTAGCCTTAGGGTGTGAATGTTAATTTTCCACGAAATTTTGTGACTACTTTGTGAATAACTGAAAATAAGGCAACTACAAACTGAAACCAAACTTCCATTCACAATGATACATAATTTCTTAACTGATAAGAAATGAGATATAAACATAGAGATAAAGAACATAGTCACACAAATTTATACACGTGATTTCTTGGGTAGCCCAACTTGGAAAACCCCTACTTTGTTGTAGTATTTTATTGATAAACTTGAGAAATGGAATCTCTTACAAGGTAATTTGAGAACAAACTTGTTCTCTGTTGTACTAGATTAAAACACCCTTGCAAAACACGTGATCCTTGCTTCTCCTTCTTGCCTTTGCCTGGCCCTATTTCCTTGCGCACATGCGGCCTATTTCCTAGGACACAACTCCTATTTCCTAGTGCAAAAGGCGATCTATTTCCTAGGACAAAACTCCTATTTCCTAGCTCAAAATTGCTCCTATTTCGTAGTGCAATTTTGCCACAGGAAAGTCTCTTCAAAACACACTCTACAAACAAATAGCTCTCACGCAAACCTGTGTACACCACAATGAATAATACATGTGCCTTTGTCCCATGTAAACCACAACGAATAATACATGTGCCTTCATCCTTGCTTTATAGATTTTGATCCATGTTAAATCAAGCAATCCCAAATTTAGAACTCGTGGTTGACAAGTTCACTGAGTTTGAACTGATTCTCTCTGCAATCATAACTTGTAGTTACAACTCATGCTTCCTTCAATCAAGGACTTAAGCTCCACTTGCCCTATCTGAACTCTAATTGTCTTTCGATCTTGTAGTCAAACTGAAGAAGGGTCTGCGTGATTGACCCTCCAACGCTACGCATGAACTTTTGACCTTTATCCCACAAGTTGGAAGAAAAGCTTACCATCTCCATGAACTCGCTCTGTGGTAAAAGGAAAGACAACTCTTGGTCTTTCTGGCCAAGGAACAAGCTAGAGAAGACCTTCACTCACCACAATTTTCAACACTCCCTCTTAGCGAGGAAGGGATTCTCTACAACTCCCATCTTGTCTTTGAAATAGGTGAAACTGCTTCTTGCCAATGCCTTGGTCAAGTATGTGTTGTCTACTCCTTTATTGGAATGTACGGTAGCTTCACTATCCCTTTCTATACACAATCTCTGAGATGATGATACTTGATCTCGATATGCTTGGACTAATATTGAAACATTGGATTCTCAAAGAGCTTAATGGAACTCTGATTGTTACATTGTATCACAATAGGCTCCATCCCCTGTCGGAAAAGTTCCACAAGCAACTTCCTCATCCAGATAGCTTCGCACGCTGCCAAACTGGCATCCATGTGCTCGTTCACTACTGAACTGAGTGCAACTGATCTCTGCTTCCTGCTAAACTAGTAAACAATTGTTGACCCAATGCAAAAGACACAACTTGAAGTACTCTTCCGATCTGTGGAGCACCTTGCCCAATCTGCATCTGTGAAGACCTCAAGCCTCACTCCATTAACCTGTCTGTAGCACAATACATAATTTGTTGTGCCTTTGAGAACCTCAAAACATGCTTTGCAGCAACCTAATGAACTCTGGTCGATTCGATCATGAACTGACTCAACTGGTTTACTGCAAAACAAATTTCAGGCCATGCATTGACCAAATACATCAATGACCCGATGAGTTGCCTGTATATTGTAGCATCCACCTTCCTCCAGTTTGTGACTAGAGGCGTGGCCATGGGCTTGCAAATCTGCATATGAAACCTCCTGAGAATCTCTTGTGTGCACTTGCCCTGTCCTAAGAAGATCTCACCATCACCCTGCCAAACCTCCAATCCAAGGAAATAGTGCATAAGCGGTATATCCTTCATCTCAAACTCCCTTGCAAGGTCTGCCCTGTAATCTTGAATCAAGCTATCTGCTCCAGTCTATATAATGTCGTCAACATAGAGCACTAGAATGAGCAGAAGCCCTCCATCCTTGATGTAGTACAAGTTGGGATCTACCTCACTCTTAGTGAAGCACAATCCTTGAAGGTAGTTATCAATACGAGTGTATCATGCTCTCGAAGCTTGCTTGAGCCTGTAAAGAGATCTCTTCAGCCTGCACACATGTGTGTCTTTGCTGAACTGCTCAATCCCCTTTGGATGTTCCTATAAATCTCCTCCTGTGTGTCTTTTTGAACTGCTCAAACCCCTTTGGATGTTCCATATAGACATTAGGGGAATTTTGAGGTCTAAAATGGGCCTTCTAAGGAAACTATAAAATAATAGTGGAAATAATAAAATAAGATTAGATTACATCATCCAATTTTAGAGGGAAAAAAGAAAAAACTATTTTTTCAACTCATATTTCAACTTATCTCCCTACAGGTTTACTCAAATTTCGAGCGGAAACACTCGTTGGATGCAGAATTTGATTCCTCATACAAGGAGTACTCATGTTGCATACTTTTGATGGACCTTGCTACACGAAAAATGAGAAATACATGAAATCACGTTTTTCATGTATTTCTCATTTTTTGTGTAGCAGGGTCCATCAAAGGTATGCAACATGGATACTCCTTGGATGAGGGATTAAATTTTGCATCCAAAGAGTACTCTCGCTTGAAATTTGAGCAAAACCTCGGGGAAATAAGTTGAAAATACATGTTGAAAAAGTAGCTTTATTATTCTATTATTTTTTAATCTTTTTACTTTTTGACTCCAAAAATGGTGAATCATTCCCCATGGTTGACGTCATCATCTTGAATCCTATTGGTTCTTATAAGGTTTATTTTGGTTGTACATTTTCTTACGAGGCCCATTTTAGACCTCATAATTCCCCTAATGTCTCCTCCTCAACTACTCCATTGATGTTGCCTTCACGTACATCAAGTGGATCTTCCACCCCCTTTGTGCTGCAAGCGCCAAAATCGTCTTGATGGATGAATATTGTGCGATTCGGGCAAACATCTCATCATAGTCTATGCCCTCTACTTGTGAGAAGCCCTTGGCCACAAACATGGCCTTGTACTTCTCCACACTCCCATTTGCCCCATGCTTCACCTTGTACACCCAACACGAGCCTACCACTGATTTTCCCTTTGGTCGTGGCATAATATCCCATACTTCGTTCTTGATGATGGAGGAATATTCCTCCACCATGGCATCCTGCCAAACTTGTGGAGAGGCTGCCTGCTCATAATAAGAAGGTCTTGTGTCCAACAACTCTGTCATACCATATACCTGATGTATCTCTGTGGCTGCTTGCTCTACTTGAACATAGAGCTAGGAGCTTCAAAATGCTCCTAGGTCTCCTGAATCAACCTGTCAGCCCACTTGACTCTCTTCCTCCTTGTGCCAAGAGTCTTTAACTGAGTAGCTGCCTGGTCTCGTCCTAGTCTTTCCTCTTGCCACCTGGCTGAGACTCAAATTGTTATCCTAGCTGAGGGTCCTCCTTGGGAGCGAGTAGCTCCTCTTTAGGTACTCCAACTTGGTCTCGCTCGAAGGATTACCTCAGAGCTCTATCCTCTTCAAACCTCATGTTCCGCCTAATAACTATTTTCTTGAGTGATGGAATATACACCCTGTATGGCCTAGATGTCTCACTGTAACCCACGAAAATGCTCTTCTTTGCCATGGGCTCCAACTTCTTCCTGCTAATCTTGGACACATGGTAGTAAACTTTTGTGCTAAAGATGCAAAAGTGCGAAACATCATGTTTCTTGCTTGTGAAAGCCTCCTCTGGTGTAACTTGTCCAAGCACCCTGTGTGGATTCTTGTTTTGGAGAAATACTGCATTGTTGCATGCCTCTTCCCACAAGAACATAGACAATCCCTAATGATGCAACATGGCCTTGGCTGCTCCAACTATGCTGCGGTTCTTCCTCTCACCCATGCCATTTTGCTGAAGGTTATGGGGTGCTATCAACTCTTTTCGAATGCCCTCCTTGGCACACAAGTCCTTGAAGGCATTGGAGATATATTCCCCGCCATCGTCACTCCTCACTGTTTTGATCTTCTTCCCGGTTTGGTTTTCTACAAAGGCCTTAAACTCCATGAACTTGGTTAAGCTCTCATCCTTCTTCTTCATAAAAAATATCCAAGTTTTCCGAGAATGATCTATGAAAGTAATATAATACTGTTTCTCATAAGTGATGGAGAAGTGAAGGGCCTGCATACATCTGAATGCAACAACTCCAAAATCCCTTTGGCTCCGTTGTCTTGGCCTTGAAAGGATGACTTGGCATACTTTCCAAGCATGCGCCCCTTGCACACTCCATTCTTATCAAAATTGTACTGTGGTAGCCCGTTGGTTATCTGCTGCAGGATCTTGAACCCCTCATGAAGCAAGTGTCCCATGTACTTGTCTAAAGTTCTGCTACATCTCTGCTGTGTCCACCTGCTGCATTGTTGCTCAGGGCTGCACAAGTCTCAACTTGCAACCTGTAGAGATTCTTTATCCTCACACCTATATACTTCACTGATCCAAAAGCTAGATGCTCTAGGTAAGCCTTACTACTACTGAAGATGACATCATAACCTTTGTCCTCTAGGGTTGCCACCAAAACATGGTTTTTCTTTAGGTTTGGAACATAGAGGAGATTTTTCAGATGGAGAGAGCTCCCAGACTCCCTCTCAACGTTGGCAGTACCAACTCCCTTGGTCGCACACTTGCCATTATCTCCTAGCTCAATATGAACCTACATGTCCTTCTCCTCTAGTTGGTTGAAATACTCCCTGTTCATGGTCATATGTAAGGATACTTCATAATCAATATACCACGTGCTGCTTCTTATTGAGCTTGCCATGCAAGCTATCAATGAGAAGCCTTTCTCAAACTGAGAAGCAAACCCATCTACCTCAATTGATGCAACCACATGATCCTTAATTGATCCCTTCATCTTGTTGGGAGTCCTAGTGTTACTTGGGAGCGGGAGCGAAAACGAGTGCGACAACGATATTTTCAAAAGCTCCCAGTTTTAGAGCGAATCTTGGAGCGTTCTTTATATAATATATAATTTTTATATTTTTTATATTTTGATACATATATGTCAACAAAAACATGTAGAATGATGAATTATATATAAAAAACATAAAAAAAACATAGATTGATCATTGAACCATATAACAACAATCATCTAGAAGTTATAATCTTCATCCATCAACCACGTCCACAAGTTTCTAACATACAACATATTGAGTCTCATGAATCATGACTCATCAATCTTAAAGTTTCAACTTCAAGCTTTCAAAATTGAAAATTCAATATATAAAATCTATCATCATTGATCACCAAAGTTGTACTTGTTATCTAAGTTTAACCATTACAAGAAATAATATCTAACGTGAAATGAAATGTTATAAAATTAAAAGAAATGAAACAACCTTCACGAAGCATCATATTCATAATTCAGAATCATTACCAGTGAGTTATAATTGCCAACTTCAAACTTCAAACTTAAATTGTCATATATTGTTTACAAAAAATATCATAATAAATATGAAAGAGTCAACAATTATGAAAACTACTAGAAACTGGAAAAGACAAGTAAATTGTAAATCTATTATCTACTACTTCATATGGTCCTTGCCATGAGAAGTGTTTGATGTATGAGCAGGGCGTGGTAGTCTTCTAGGAGTCTCCTCCCTCACAGACTGACGACCAGAATCAAAAGGCATATGCCCTCCATGTGAGGGTGTAGATGGAGGCAGTGACAGAAAAGGAACAAGACTCGGAACTCGAGCACTGCTACTGGATGGTGGAGGTGGCATGGTTGTTGCTTCATCTTCCTCTCTCATAAGTTCCGCTTCCAGTTCTTCAAGATGTATAGTGCCCTCCTCCAAATTATAATCCTCTGGGTGGTTGCCCCAAATTTTATATGTTGGATCCTCATAAGCCCGATCACAGTAATGACTCAACAACTTCAAGTTGTAGTGCACATAAACCAAGCTTTGTACCCGGTTTTCATTGAGTCTGTTTCTTTTCACATTATGTATGAAGCTGTAGGTGATCTAACACCTCTATGCAGAAGAAGTATTTACAACTTGTGAGAGAACTTTTTTGCCAATTTTGGCGAAAGTCCCTGGCCACCATATGCTTGCCACCATGTGAGAGCATCAAATCTGTCTCTATCTTCCATTGCATGGAAGGTATCAAACAAACCAGTGCAACTGAAGTATCTGCCTAATTCAAGATGCAGACTGGCACATTCCTCCCTGTCAGGTATCAACTTGTCTAATGATTGCAAATATCCTGTAGATACCTCTTCATTTATATGGGGTTTGACCCTAACCCCACCCTTGGTGCAGGTTGGCCCAACCAAGATGCAGAGTAGTATTTTGGCGTAAGGATATGCACCAAGGCATGTAGTGGAACATTAAGTTTATCCCACCGTATACACACAATCGTGAATTAGTTTATATAAGTTGTGATCATTTTGATGAACAATATATTTTATTTGCCCCAACATGGTATCCATCTGCTCATACACCTTGCCAATCACTGGTTTATCTGTATCTGCAAACCGAATCATGTCATAAACGGGCTTGGTGAAATCCAATACTTGCCTCACACGTGCCCAAAACATACCATCAAGAGCGGTCTCCTCCACCTATTCAAAACCTTGCCTGTCAGCTGCATTTGTAGCCCTTTCCTTTAATACTTGCCAGTGTGGACTTGATACCACGCTAGCCAATGACTCTCTTACCTTCAAAAGGCGCCTGAAGGTGAGGTAATAGCTATCAAATCTAGTCCTCGCAATCTTCAACAACTCCAATCTTGAGTGACTGTGGAAAAGGCCATGGGTATTGCTATGATTTGTAATAAATTTGATTATTTCTTTGCCTCTCTTATACCAATCACCAATCCATTTGTATTGTTCATTTTTGTTCTTAAACATATCATGCATCAAAAGGTTCATTGTGTGAACCAAACACCCAGACCAAAATATGTTGGGGTATTTATCCTCAATAATTGCTCCCGCTTCCTTATAATTAGGAGCATTATCAATGATGACTTGGATGACATTGTATGGCCTAATATGGTCAATTGTTTCAAGTAATGGTTCTGCAATGTTGATGTCGGTCTTGAACTTGTCTGTGTAATCATATGCTAAAAGAAAGATGGCACCACTAACAGACACAACAATAACACTTATCAATGGCTTGCCTTTTACATTTGTCCATCCATCAGATACAATGGACACCCCATGGTCAGTCCAAGAACTTGTCATTCTACTCAAAGAATGTGATTTTTTTTGCTTTTTCATGATCAAGTCAAACGGCTCTAGCCTTGTCATACCCAAGGCTCTTGTATCCTTTAGGGGCATCAGTTATGGTAGAAACCATTTCATGCCAATAAGGTGAGCGAAGAACATTGAATGGTATCCCACATGCATAGAGAAACCTGTAAACTTTTGAATCCACATCATTCCTACACCCTTCATCAAGGAAATATGATATGCTTCTACGCCTTAAGCTTGGTGACCCTGTGCCTCCATTTCCACTGCCTTGGGAGGATGCTGAAGGAGTTTTTTGTGCATGTGATTGTGAGCTTGGTTCAAAGAAACCCTTTGATTTTTTAGATTTTTATTGGGCTTCCTCCTCTTCCCTTATGTATTTGGCTCTATCTGCTGCTGACACACCTGTATAAGTTTTGATTCCTATTTGTTTATCTCCATACCATTGCCTTTTCTCGCAGAGGTGCTTTCTGGCAAAGGTGTATGAACCTGTGTAATTATAGTTGCAATGGGGGCAATGAAATTTAGTAGTTCCACCCCCTTTCCCTGCTTTAGGCCTATTAACATATTTCCACAATGGAGTTTGGTCTTGTTTATTTTTTTGAGACTCATGTTCAATCTCCTCTAGCTCCTCGTCTCCGGGGTTTTCATCAAATCCACTATGACCCACTTCTTCATCTCCTTCTTCATTTTCAACCTTCCTTTTTCTACTCTCCAACACCATAATAACCAAAAAAGGAACAAAGAAGAAGAAAATGCCAAGAAATATAACCATGATGTTTGAATCTACAAAAAAATGGAATGGGAATGGGAGAAATTTATTTATTTAGTAATGAAATTAAAAAAAATTGCTAGAATAGAGCCTACCTCTTGTGCCTCCAATCTCCCTTGCTTCTTGCTTTCTCTTGCTCCTTGCTCCTTGGCACTTGCTTTCTCCTTGCTCCTTGCTCTCACTCTCACTTGCTCTCTCTTGCCCCTCACTCTCTCTTGCTCCTCACTCTCTCTTACTCTCTCTTGCTCTCACTCTCACGCTTACTCACACAATTTCTAAAGTAATGAAATTAATTGGAGGGAGGGTCTTACTCTCTCTTGCTCTCACTTTCATGCTCACTCACACAATTTCTAAAGTAATGAAATTAATTGGAGGGAGGGTTTATTTGTATTCCCTCCTGCCCTCCCTTTCCTCCCTCCCCTCCCTCTTTTTCCCAATGGGCGCCTTTTTTTTTTAATATCCGACGTAATTTATTTTTTCTGCGCGATTTTTTGGGCGTCGCTGGAGATTTTTTTATAGCTCGGGTGTAGTCGGGAGTGATCGCTCCCCGACTGCTCCCGGAGTGACGGGAGCGACGCTCCCGAAGTCGGTCTGGCAATTGGCAAGGAATGTTTTTTTTTTTTTTTTTTTTTTTTTTTTTTTTTATTTCGGGAGCACGGATTGGGAGCGGGATCGAGGGGGTGCTCCCCCGTAACATTGGTTGGGACACAGTGGCATAATGCCCAAACTCATGGCAATTGAAGCACTTGATCTTGCTTAGATCCTTCGTCTTTTTTTCGCCTTTTTGACTTGTCTTGGCCTTGCCTTTTCCCTTCTTGCCCTTAGCTTTGCTGCCTCTGCCTGCCAAGGCAAAGTTCTCTTCATCCTCTGTCTTCACGGATGTACCATCTCTCATCCATCTCCAAATTTCTTCTTGAATGCAATCACTCCAAAACCTTTCCCAATTGGGAAATTTTCATTGCCACCCACTGCATCCTGGAAGCCATACCAAGACTTATGGAGTCCCAGAAGCGCAACTTACAAGGTCTTTCTCTGCTACAGTCTCGCCCACACCACCTAACTCATCTTGAACCTGAGTTAACTTTGAGAGATATGTGACGATGGGCTCTCCTTTGCTCATCTTGATACTTCTTAGCTTCTCTTTGAGAGCTAGCTTCCTGACATCACTAGAACCTTGATACATATCGAAGATGGATTTAAACATCTCATATGATGTCTTCTTGCTATGGAGATGAGAAACGATATGGTCCTTGACCCCTTCTAGAATGATCCTCCTCGCCTTGGTACATTCTTACTATGCTGGGCCAACTGTTAGGTATCTTGAGGTGGCATTATATCTTGCTTTTGTATGCTCGAGCACCCCATTATCTTCCAACACTACTGATATCTGCTCATTCCATGAGAAGAAGTTGAGGCTCCCTCTAAACAGTGATATGCTCTCAACCCTTGGAATGCAATACTTTTGTTCAAAGACCCGCTCTTCAAAAAGCAATCTGTGGTCTTCACTGGTTTATCAACTTGGTGCTGGTCTTTACACTGATCTCTGCTTTGATACCATGTTAATTTTCCATGAAATTCTGCAACTACTTAGTGAATAACTGAGAATAAGGCAACTACAAACTGAGACAAAACTTCCTTTCACAAAGATACATAATTTCTTAACTGATAAGCAATGGAATATAAACACATAGATAAAGTACACTGCCAAACAAAGTTATACACTTGATTTCTTGGAAACCCAACAGGGGAAACTGTTGTTTCTCCATGACCTTGGTGTCTAGGATAGAATCTTTAATCACTGACGCTACCAAACCAAGGATCACAACGAAGCTACTTTGCATAGTGGAATATAAACAATAGTAAATCTACTAGTGCACAAAATATACACAACATTTTACACAAATATGTACAATAACCCAACTTAGTTGTATTAATCAAACTAAATAATACAACAATCTAGGTCTCCCGTACCGGGGATAATGGCCCTAATACATCCACTGATACAAGACATACAAAAACTAGGGCTTGGTGTCTGTGGTGATGAGTACTAATCTACCCATACAAGATACTTTGACCATCTAGTTGATGTAGAGCTCCTCAAAGTTGCCTTGGTTGTACCTTGTACACATATGCTTGGTCATTCGACTCCCCATTTGCAACATTTGTCTCTATCAATGCTCCAAGTCCATCTGGCCATTGAATTTTGGCTCAACCATCTACTCTCTCGTTGGCTGTTTGTCCATCAACGCATCACCTCATTGAGACTCCTGTTGAGTTGTTCACAACTGCTCACTGCTGCTCTTTAGCTACTCAAGGACTTCTTCTCACTATAGTCTTCTTACGCTGCTCCAATGACGACTAACATATGTGAAAATTTCAACTTTGAAATCTTATTGTAGCAACTGGAAATTATTCTTCTATTTATTAATCTATGTTGCCAGGAAACGTGGGTTCGGGGACGAGGACAGGTACTCGTTTTTTGAAACTGGGTACGTGGGTTTGTCGGGTGTATATTTATTAATTTATATATATATATATAATATATAATATATTATATATTTATATATATATATTTATATATATTTATAAATTATAATATATGAATTTGTATATTTTCCAACTTTAAACAAGAAAACTAAAATATTTCATGATTTAAACATTATATTATATAAACATGCATACCAGTGAACATTCAACATTCACAATGAAATTTCTAGTTTGATATCAAATGCAAATTGGAGTTTACATATTAATAAGAATCATGATATATGTCCATTGTCATACTACATTAAAAATTTGTCTTAAAGCATCTCCAAACAAGAACTAGGAAATTTTAAAATACTAAAATAAAATAGCTAATAGTGAATAATGGGTTCCTCAAGCCATGTCATCAACATCACTCAGATATTCAGTTAGCATGCTCTCCAGTAGGAACTTCTCTCATCTTGAGGCTCTTGCTCATCCATAACAACTTGAGGTAGCTCAATAAGGCCATCTGGTTGTATCTCCTCGTCCACACACACAACATCATTTGTGTATTGGTCCCATCTCTTGAAAGGACCCTCCTTGTACCCAGGGTCTTTTCGAGATATGAGACGAAGGTGCTATGAACGTACATTAAGTTCTTTGCCTTCATTGAGCCCAACATATTTCTCTTTACTGAATGGATAAAGGCATAAGTACTCCAATTCCTCTCGCAAGATGAAGAATTAGCTGCCTAGAATATTAGGGGAAACCCATTAAATTAATTAAAAATTTAAAAATAAAAACTAAATGAACCCCAAAGAACCCAATTTTGGGGTTCCAAGTACCCATCATCATGGCTCTCCGTACGTGTCAAGACAAAAGAACCCAATTTTTTTTAATGAAGAACCCAGTTCTTCTCAGAAGCACCCATCCCTGAATCCGGTACTAGCGGACGAGAACCTGGGATGGGTTTGAGAACCCCATCCCCAGGTTCGAATAAATCACACTGCAACCTTCACAAATAAAATTGTGGAAAATAATAGCGCTGGACATTGAGAAATGCTAGCGCACACATAATATTAACATAGTTATTTTTGGACAAAGGTCCCCTGAAAAACCCAAGTTGGGAAAGCCATTGCAACAACTGAGGGTTTTTATTATTAAGCAACAGTGAGATAGTCTGAGTACAATCTGGATGCCGAATACTGACAATTCTGTAGAGAAAACACTGACAAAAATATCTTGAGGGAAATTACCCTCACTCCGAGCAATCCCAACACTTGACTGCCACTGAAAATCAAGTTGTCCACCTAGCCTTGCGCAACTTCTGCATCACCCTAGAGCAACCTGCTACACGCTCAAGTTGCACTCGCACTGCCCGCTCTCACACTGCTCAGAACAACTGAAAATCAAGCTGTCTTGTCTGCTACTGATTGGGAAAATGCTTTTTTGGCCCTCAGGAACCTCTGCCCGACCTTTGGAACTGAAAACATCTTCTTCCTTCAGCAAATCGAATTGCCCTTTGAAGCTTTTGTGCTGGCTCTGCACAACTTCCTGCAGAAATTTCGACCTTTCTGCAAAGTACTCAATGGATTGGGAAATGTTCCTCCGACTTCACTATTCTTGCCCCTTTGACACCTGCATCCCTTTTTGGCTCGAACTCTGCTGCTGCTAGCTTGATCTGCCAAGGAATACACACTATTGGTTTGTCCTGCATCTACCCATCAATTTTTTATAATCCTCTATTGGACCTCGAACGACCAAGATTAAAACTTAATCAAGGGCCTAGATCATATCAGAGTCGATTTGTGTGAGTTTCTAGATTATTCACACCTTATCTCAATTAATTCTGATTAATTAACCAGATTTCCTAAGTTTATACTTAGGAAATATTAAAAAATAGTTTAATAATCTATCTGAGAGTCTTGTAGGTGGAATTTCTAGAAACAATTTTTGAGTTATGGAGAGCTCATGTGTTTTAGCCTCTCCACAAAGTTTCGAGACTAAAACACCTTTGATGCTACAAAAAATAACACTCCCTCTTAGGAAGGAGGGTGTTCTAGTCTTGCACCACTGCTACTACAACACCTTGTCTCTGTATCACCTCTCTCTGATGCTGTTGATGTCTGGCCACTGTGACTGACAGCCATTGCCCACCAACCACTGCGCAACTCTAATGTTGCATCTTTGTTGCTGCTCACACTGCTATACTGCTGCCAACTCTGCATTTGCACTGCAACTCTCTCTCTTGTTGTTGCTGCAATTGCAACTACTACAACTGAGAAGAATCGAAAATACTAAATCAGCTGTTTGTTGGATTTGTCTTTGAAGTCTTGACTGCTACTAGCACTTGCACTATCTATTGAAGAATCTGTGCTGCTGCCAACTCTGCATTTGAGCCACTTGCTCTACTGTCAACACTGCATTGTGCTCCTCAGCACCTGATTGTTACTAGTTTGCAACTGTCACTTGGAATCTGATTGCATCACTGACATTGATCTATCTTACTATTGAATATTGTGTGCCCTTGTAGCAAGGTAATGATCCATGAGGAGGATACCTCATTGGACCTTGCCCAACATCCGCAACTCTGGGACTATAACTTTGTATCGCCCGACCTCTCTCCGGGAGGTTTAGTTGCAAACATTGCAAAATCTGATCTACACATACTGTTGCTGCTCTTGCTTTGCTAATGGTTCCGCACTGTTGCTACAACCACTGCAATAATGAGTCCAATCTCCCCAGAGCCTGGAGTACTAGCTTTTATAGGGATGCTCCCTCTGAAACAAGACTCCATCTGAGTCTCGATCTCCCCATGGAAAATCTCTTTGCTCCCTTTTGGCAACTCCCACTGTCCTCCTACAACGGAAACTGGGCTGCGTAGGTCTGTGCTGGGAATCTCCTAGCTGGAATTGCTCCTGCATCATGCAATTGGGCAGTTCACATTGTTGTCACTGCAACTGTCTCCCTGGTACTGTCTGCAACTAGCTATGCAACTGTCATTTTAATGTCTCACTGCACCTGTTGACATTGTGATCCTCCTGCTATTGATTCTTTTGGGCTCCCGTAGCAAGGATACTGATCCATGTGAGAAATCTGCAGCAACTGGATCTAATCTGCTGCTCTTCCATGAATCCTGGCCATCCGACACTTTGGAGTTTCATACTCCTCCTCTTGGATCTGGTGCCAAACTATCTGCTTTCAAGCCTAGTCTCGGAATGGGATCTTCCTTCGCTTTGCAACTTGTACTAGACAACTTGCACTTCCTTCGACACTTGTCTTCGGTAACTAGAAGTCGTATTATTGTTTAGATGTGCAATCTAAATAACTCGTACGACCTTCTCTGGCAATCTCATACGACCACTCTGCAAAGCTACAAAAAACTGTGAAACTCATATATGGAGAACACAAACAAACATTTCCTCTTTTTCCTGCGACCCTGCTTCTGCTACTCACACTCCCTTTTGGAATGCACAGTCCTGCCTATAGGCCCTGCCTTTGCAACTGGAAAATTTGGATTTCTGAAGCTAGAAACCCTCTGAGGGAAAACTCCATATGGGTGTTCACTTTCTCTGCCACCCAGCATGGACTATGCTATAGCAAACTGCTGCAAAACCCTTTGTGCCCAAATAAGAAATCTACCCAACGAAAATCTGAGTTGCTGCTCCCTCTACCTGTTGGAATTGCTTTTCTAGACAAATCGAATTTTCCTGCAACTGTTATTGGAAAATTGAACCCTTGCCCAACAATTCCCAGTGTGCATTGGCTGGCTAGGCACTACGCAACCCCTGACAATTTCAGCCTGCTGCTCCCTCTCAACAATGAAATTTTCTTCTTCCGCTTTTGAGCTTCCCCGTATGATCAATCACGCTCTGATACCATGTGAAAATTTCAACTCTGAAATCGTATTGCAACAATTGGAAATTATTTTTCTAATTGTTAATCAATTTAACAATTTATTTGCTACAACAAATATAGTGTAAATCACACTGCAACCTTCACAAATAAAACTGCGAAAAATAATAGCGCTGGAAATTGAGAAATGCTAGCACACACATATAAAATTTAACATGGTTATTTTTTGGACAAAAGTGCCTGCAAAAACCCAACTTGGGAAAACCGATGATGCAACTGAGGGTTTTTACTATTAAGCAATAGTGAAATAATCTGAGTACAATCTAGATGCTGAATGCTGGCAATCCTGCAAAGAAAATACTGGCAAAATATCTTGAGGGAAATTACCCTCACTCTGAGCAATCCAGGCATCTGACTACCATTGAAAATCAAGCCGTCCACCTAGCCCTGTGCAACTTTTGCGTCACCCTGGCACAGTGTGCTACATGCTCAGCCCGCACTTGCGCTGCCCGTACTCGCACTGCCGGCAGTTGCTCTGCTTAGAACAATTGAAAATCAAGCCGTCTTAACTCTCTTGCCTGCTACTGTCTGGGAAAACGCTTCTTCGACCCTATAGATAGGAAAATGTCTACTTCGTTCAGCAAATCAAATTGCCCCCTAAATCTTTTGCGCTGCCTCTCCACAACTTTGTGGAGAAATTTCGGCCTCTCTACAAAGTACTCGCCAGATCTGGAAATCTTCTTCCGGCTTTAGTGTCCTTGCTCCTTTGACACTTGCGTCGCTTTTTGGCTTGAACTCTGTTGCTGCTAGCTCGGTCTGCCAAGGAATACACAGACCAAGACTAAAATTAATCAAGGGCCTAGATCATATCAGAGTCGATCCATGTGAGTTTCTAGATGATTCACACCTAATGTCAATTAATTCTGATTAATTAACTAGATTTCCTAAGTTTAAACTCAGGAAATATTAAAAAATAAGCTAATAATCTAATCAAGACACTTCTAGGTGGAATTTCCAGGAACTATTTCTGGGTTATGGAGAGATCATGTGTTTTATCCTCTTCACAAAGTTTCAAAACTAGGACACCGTTGATGCTACAAAAACTAACAACATAGTGCACGAAGGGTTGCTACCTATCACTATAAGATACCCATCTCTCGCAATGAACACTGGCTAGGAGGACGAGCATGTTCTACTGTAGATGTCCTTCCCCACACGACAAGTCTAGGGCTACTCAAACTACTCCTAGTTGATTAGACCCTTGAGCTTTTCTTCTGCCACTCTACCAACCACCTAAGTCCATGAAGATGGTGCACACCAAGCCCCAACTTGGGCACTATCACGTTGCCTTCCAACAGACCATAAATGCTCAATGCAATGTCCACTCTCATGCTGCCCTCCAACAAACCATGAGTGACCAATCCTTGTTGTAGCATCTGCACTTTGGTTAGGACATCCAACCACCTAGGAAACCCTTCCTCTTGGCTGCCAACAAGCTTCAGATAAAAATTAATATTTCCATTTCTACATGTCGGATTTTGATGATTTTCGTTGCCTCCAGTTGCTCTCGGAGTGCTTTATCATCTCCATCACTCACATGCCAAATTCTCTTCATGGTTTTGGCCCCAAAATCGGTGGGTGCAAAACTCCAAGCTTGGGTTTCACGCCCACAAGCCATACTTGTGTGCCAACTCCTCTACAACCCTCAAGCCTAGGGTTTGGAGTACCTACCAAGCCACAAATCTCGACAAAAAGCCCTACTTTGTTATAGTATTTTATTGACATACTTGAGCAATGGAATCTCTTACAAGGCAATCTAAGGCCAAACTTCTTCTCTGCTGTACTAGCTTAAAACACCCCGCAACACACGTGATCCCTGCTCCTTCTTTCCTCTGCCTAGCCCTATTTCATTGTGCATAGGCCTCTTATTTCCTAGTGCAAAGGGCCTCCTATTTCCTAGGACACAACTCCTATTTCTTAGCGCAATTTTGCCAAAGGGAAGTTTTCTCAATACACATTCCACAATCATAGATCTCTCACACAAGCCCGTGTACACCACAATGAATAATACATGTGCCTTCATCCTTCCTTTATAGATTTCGATCCATGCTAAATCAGGCAAGTCCAAATTTATAACTCGTGGTTAACAAGTTAATTAAGTTCGAATTGATTCTCTCTCCATTCATAACTTGGAGTTACAACTCATGCTTCCTTCAATCAAGGATTGAAGCTCCACTCGTCCTATCTGAACTCTAACTGCCATTCGATCTTGTAGTCAAACTGAATAAAGGTCCACGTCACTGACCCTCCAATAATATGCATGAACTTGTGACCTTTATTCCACAAACTGGAAGAAAAGCTCACCATCTCATTGACTTGCTCCATGATCAAAGGAAAGACAACTCATAGTCTTTCTGGCTAAGGCACGAACCCGAGATGACCTTCAATCGCTATAATTTTCAACAGTGAAGGTTGGTGGCTCACCCCTTAACCCCATCATCCTTTAGGAAAATGATCAAGTGCCAAGCCTGAAACTAGAAAAAAGTGAACCTAGTAAAGCTGCCAAAGAGAAGAACAAAGAGGAGTTGGCCCAAGAACCATGGATCCATAGCCAGTTTTGGGCACAACTCTGTATTTTGTTTGTTCTAGCTATCTAGAGTGATCAATAGCTATAGGCATATAGTCTGTTTTCAATTGCAACCTCTTTTTTTTAGATTGTTGTGGTAACATGTTGAACAAACTTAGGCTCAAATTGATAAACATTCAGTTGATGGGTGAGTGATTTCCCTTGAGGTGGTCACCTAATAACAATATGGTTGTGCCTTTATATTGTTTAAAATGTGAAACAAATTAGTGTTGTTAACTTAAAAAGATAATTTTTTTAGGAATCTTAATTTTAGGTACTACGTGTTCACATTATGTATGAGTAACATGTGACTAGTGTAGTGTTATTGCTAAAGCTTTGAGGGCGGGTGGTTAAACCACTATAAGATGCTAGGTGTATGATAAATATGAGATGTATGATAAATAGTGGTTTGTTTATGAGAGGTGTTACAACAACAAATTGAAGGTTTTATAGGGTGCAAATATTTAATATACATAGAAATAAATGCTGACATGGATTATGTCTTCAACTCAGTGAAAAACTTTAACTATAGTGATGGGGGGCCTACGTTGATTTCTGGTAAGATGTGCTTTAAGCCTCAAATTTTGTAGGGAGGCTTAGGCACTTATATTCCAAAGGACCCAGAAAGCGTTTTACTTAGGAAATTAAAATAATTAATGGGTATTAACCTAATTGTGGGTGTAACTTCTAGAAGAAGACGAGGATCAAATAGAAATGATATTAGCCATTGATTAGCTTCTAATCTGGGCCATTGAATGTCAACGAGGAGATTATTTAAGGAGGCTTGAGGGTCATTTGGAAAGACACAGAGGGAGTTCAGAAGTTCGATTTTATGAAGCAAAGCAGCTGTCAGGAGAATTTCGATAGTGAACTTTTGCAGTGAGGGGTAGGGATAGTATCTGAAGGGAATTCTTACTGGTCGAAGAATACTAAGCAGAGAAGACAGAGGGAGATCCAACAGTGGCAGTGCACAACCTGAGAGGCTAACACAGAGCTACGCAGGCCCACGCAGAGGCAGCGTAGAGGCCAAGAGTAAGTCCGAAAATCTGTTGGGAGATCGATTCTGTGGCTAGATTTCGGGGTGTGAGACTGGAAGAGTAGAAGTTAGATTTTCAGAGGCAAATCGAGTAGCCAGGAAGAGTGACACAGTTCCCAGAATAGTGAGACGTAGGGTTGATGCAGGCACTGAGCACAGGCAGCGCAGAGTCAACCAGGATTTCCAGTGATAGGGTGAGGTAATCTCACTTATCCTTTTGTCAATGACATTTCTTTGTAACTGGATTGCCAGGAGGGCATCCAGTGATTGTATTCAGATTTACTACTGCATAATAATAAAACCCTTAGATCTGCTGCACCGGTTTCTCGCATTGTGTTTTTCCGCGGACATTGGTCCAAAAATAACCGTATCACTCGTGTTGTATCTTTTCTTGTTCAGTTTCTTGTTTCGGCATATAATTTAAATGGTGTAGGTTGCAATGTATGTATTTCGATGTTTGTCATAGGAAACTGCAAATAACTTGTTTATGAAAATCTAACAAGTAAGAGAAATATCATCAGTGCTGTAGTAGGAATTCCTGGGTTTAAGGAATTTTCACATGGCATCACAGTTAGTGCAGGTGAAGCAAGAAGAACAGTGCCAGAGAGCTCAGCGCTGAGCAGACAAAGGAGGTAAAAAACGCTGCAGTAGGCAGTAGTTCCAATCTCCAAATGGGTTTGCGCAGTCCTAGTAGGAGGGGTGATTTTCGAGGCAGTCTCTCTCTGAGTGAGTCGACAAAGAGAAGGGCTTCTAGATCGAAATCTTGCCATGGCAGAGGGAGTAGTGTTGAAGCCTTAGCACGAGGAAGAGCTTGTGGGACGCAGTTTTTTTTGCAGGCCGTTTTGCTGGGTAGAAAGACGTCAGAAAGAAGTACTGTGAGGGAATTTTTCCTTAGAAGACTTCCCGCCAAGAAGTCCATTTTCTTATTGGCTGAACAACAACAGTAGGAAGTAGAGAGGAGTAGTTCAATAGTTATCGTGGTAGAAATGGCAACCAGTGGTTTGAGAGATCAGGACAGGTTGGATGGGGCATCCAACTACGTCATCTAGAAGGCGGGAATGTCATTCCTTCTAGATGAGCACACTCTCAAGACATATGTCGACAACATGGTGGCTGTGTCTACAGGTGCAAATCCGCTAAGGAAGTACAAGGAAGAATTGGTGAAGGCAAAAAGAATGATCCTCGACAGAGTGAAGGATCATGTAGTCTGTCACATTGCTAGCAAAGGGATTGCTAAGGAGATGTGGGATGCGTTGTCTACGCTATATTAGGGATCTTCTGAGCAGCGGAAGATGTACTTAGAGCAGAAGCCGAGATTTGCTTAGATGCAGAAGGGGGAGTGTGTTGATCCGTTCCTCACGAAGCTTCGGGAGACCCAACATGAGTTATCAGCTGTGGGGTCTACACATCAACATTCCAAGTTGGTTAGGCTGGCCCTCAATTCTGTCTCAGATGAGTGGCAAATCTTTGTCCAGAGTATATTGGGTAGGGCAACTTTGCCGAATTGGGATGAGATTTGGGCAGGTCTCAAGCAAGAGGAGCTAAGGAGAGACTTGGTCAAGTGTAAGCTTGACAGAAGCAACAACAGTGGGTCGAAGCCCAAGGAGGAGGATGAGAATGCAACCCTTGCATCGAAGGGGCAACAGGAGCAGCGAAGGCAGAAGAAGGACGTCTCGAAGATAAAGTGCTTCAGGTGTGGTTAGATGGGTCACTACGCAACACAGTGTCCTCTCAGAAAGAAGGACAAAGATGAGAAGCACAATCCGAACGCTGCACTCGCAAAGATCGAGGAGTTCGCCATGACAATGGAGATACCTCCAGGAGGGAGGTGGGCTGATTTAGAGTTGTAGTTTGAAAGAACTACAGATGGGCAGGATCCTTGAGGAACTAACCTCTTGGATTAGTTCCTTGCTATGGGAGCCCAAATTAGAAGTAGCAGGATGGACTGGTGTTGGATGGTGCTGAGCAGTGTCGGAGAGACAGTTGTAGTGGCTAGGAGCGCTAAAGACTGAGCAACGCAGAGCAGAGTTGATAGCAGTGCAGATGGCATAGAGCAGATGTCAGCAGTGGCACAAAACATTCAGAGGGTCAGCGTAGAGAATAGCAGCAGTCAGGCTCCAACATTCACATAGTATCATAATGAACTCAACTAGTTCAATAATTTGGGATGTTTTTCCGTCACTGATGCAATAGCAGCAACAATTTGCAGTGCAAGGGTAGTTGGCAGTGCTAGCAGCAGCATGGATTAAAAAATTCAGAGGGAGTTACAGCACAAATGCAGTGTTGACAGTGGCAGGGTCAACAGTAGTACAGATGCAGGATTTGCGCAGTGGTTGGTGGACAACATGTCAAACATCAACAATGCAAAAGGAGATTTTGCAAAATAGAGTGATGCTTCAGCAGGTTGCATTGCTAGAGCATATTCCTCGCTAAGAGAGTGTTAATTTCTAGTAGCATCAGATGTGTTCTAATTCTCAAATTTTGCAGGGAGGCTTAGGCACATGTATTCCAAAGAAATCAGAAAGCGTTTTGGGAAATTCCACCGAGAAACAATTTTATTAAAATAATTAATCATTTTTAATGGGTCCCTAAGTCTAAACTTAGGAAATTAAATAATTGATGGGTATTAATCTAAGTGTGGGTGTAACTTCTAGAAGTGTAACTTCTAGAAGAAGACGAGGATCAAGCAAAAATGATCTTAGCCATTGATTAGCTTCTAATCTGGGCCGTTGATTGTCAATGAGGAGATTATTTAAGGAGGCTTGAGGGTCATTTGGAAAGACACACAAAGAGAGTTCAAAAGTTCAATTTTTTGAAGAAGAGTAGTTGTCGGGAGACTTTCGATAGTGAGCTTTTGTAGTTAGGGGCAAAGATAGTACCTGAAGGGAATTCTTCCCAGTCAGAGAATACTCAGCAGAGAAGACAGAGGGAGTTCCTACAGTGGTAGCGCCGAGCCTGAGAGGTCAACGCAGGCCCACGCAGAGGCAGCATTGGTTGACGCAGAGGCCAAGAGGAAGTTCGAAAATCTGTTGGGAGATTGATTTCTGTGGCTGGATTTTGGGGTGTGAGACCTGGAGAGTAGTAGTCAGATGTCCAGAGGCAGATCAAGCAGCCAGGAAGAGTGATGCAGTTCCTAGAATATTGAGACGCTGGTCTAATGCAGACACTACGCAAAGTCAACTAGGGGTTGTTCACTCAAGGGCTGGATCAACCAGGATTTCTAGTGATAGGGTGAGGTAATCTCACTTATCCTTCTGTCAATGACATTTCTCTATAACTAGATTGCTGGGAGAGCATTCAGTGATTGCATTCAAATTTTCTACGGCATAATAATAAAACCCTTGGATCTACTGCGCCGGTTTTCTTGCATTGGGTTTTTCTAGGGACATTTGTTCAAAAATAACTGTCTCACTTGTGTTGTATCTTTTCTTCTCCAATTTCTTGTTTCGACATATAATTTAATTGGTGTAGGCTGCAGTGTATGTATTTCGATGTTTGCTGTAGGAAACTACAAATAACTTGTTTATGTAAATCTAACAAATAGGAGAAATATCATTAGCGCTGCAGTAGGAATTCTCAGGTTTAAGGAATTTTGACAGCCTATCCCTCTCTTATAGCAAAGGGACATAGACATAGCAAAAGTAAGGCCACTTATTTCCTAGAGCAAGTGGTAGTTTCTATACTGTAGCATTACACTATTAATGTTTTGTCTATAACATAAACCTTTACTGCCAACATAGATCCATCTAAACTTCAAATCTACCAAGCGTCGATAGGTATTAAATCTCTCAAGATGCAAACTTCTTTTTAAGTGCTAAACTTGAGGAAATGTTTGCACTTCGAAAGATTTGATTCCTCTCGGCTCTTGGTAGCAATGTTGCAATAATCATGATCAAGATTAAATTAGCGAGGGTTCGAAAAAAAAAAATCGACAAAAATTGGCAAAATTAAAAAAAAAAATACTAAAAAATTAAAAAAAAACTAAAAGCGATGTGATTTTTTTCGAAATGAAAAAATCATTGATTTAATCATTTCAGGGAAAAAATCGTGATTTTCGCAACACTACTTGGTAGATCTGGAGTTAAGATGGATCCATGTTTGCTTTGAGCAAAACACTAATAAAATGTTTTAACTACAAAATTTTTATTTTTATTTTTACTCGTTTTATATAATATACGTAGTTGAAATTGAAATATTTTATTATCCACACATTGAATTATTTTTGTTAGTAATATTTTTTAAAATGTTACATGTTTGTCTGTCTATCTATCTATCTCTCTGTCTATATATGTGTGTGTACATGGAATTATTTTTGTTATTAATATCCTTTAAAACATTATATGTCAACTCTATGTTAAAATCTTTTTCTCAACCTATATATTGAGATATTTGATTTATGACCCACATTTCACTTTTTTGTGTTATGAATATTTTTTTAATATTATATATAAACTCAATATCAAGAATGGAATAAATTACACATCTCCCTCATAGTAGAAAGTGGAAATATAAGGTTTTTTTTGGTTAAATTTAAATTACTTTATTTTTCTATATATAAAGTTGATAAAAAGTTATGTTATTTAATATGGACATTGAAAATATTTTATATATGGGTTGACACTAATTTTTTGTTATTAATATATTTGTAAAGTATTACATGTTCGCTGGAAATGAAATATATTACACATCATATAATATCAATAATATTATTTTTACATGTCATCTGTCAACTCCATATTGAGTAGTGAAGGAATTACATATCTCCCTCATACTAAAAAGTAAATTATTATTATTATTATTATCTGTAACGAACAAAGTTTGTATACGCAACAATAATCTTTAGAATACTTCGAAGACAAGAACATCCATTGTAGGAAAAATAATTGTATATTGAATATTATATAAAGAATTGATGAGATGATTACATTGAGGGCAACAACCTGCTTATATACCCTATGTAGGTACATCTTCACCAACGGTTATGTCCTTAGGGACATACATTTTCATTAACTAGTTACTAATTAATCATTATTTATTATTATTATAATTTTACATTATTTGTATTATTTTATATAATTTTTATTCATAACATTGCCTTTCTCTTCAAAAAGCTTTGTCCTCAAAGCTTACTGATGAAAGGGCTTGATCTGTTTTCCCGTTTTGAATATCTTCTCATCTTTGAACTTTCATCTTCGTTGATACAAGTTGATATGATGTTTTGAGTAATAAACAAAATTGTCGGACTAAGAATGGATCAGAGCATCTTAGATTAACCTTCTGTAGAATCTTCTGATCATTGGAATTTTCAACTTTGTAATGAATTGCTATCATAGGACTGGATCCCGCAAACTTCAATATTCCTTGGAACATAAATTTGTTGCGTCTGTTTTGAATGGTTCAAATATGTAGACTATCTTAGTTGTTTGATCTTGTGATTCAGAGGTCGATAAGGAGCTCTTGCAGTTTGATCTTACCCTATTTTGTTTGTGGTGATTTCTCGATTTACTTCAGGTACTGTTGTTGTTGAGTTGGTTACTGAATCATCACTTGGAATTTCCATTGTTTGAACTGCAATATCTGAATTGGTCTTAACTTCTATAGGTTTCTCTTCTTGAGTTGTGATATTGACTGGGTCAGAGTTCGTATTTTTTTCTTCAACTTTGACTGAAGAACACTTCTTCCGTGATAAAGTCTTCTAATTTATTGTTCAATAGTTTCTTATCATTTTGAAGTTTCTTAATTTGAGTTAGTAGACTTTGATTATGATTTTTGAGATGTAAGAATTCCTCATTTTCTGAGTAAACTTTATTTTGGCATTCAAGCTTCTCGTATTTTAAACACTTGATTTGTTCTACTAATTTTTTGTTAAGGTCCCGTAGTTGCACAAAGTGTCTAGGCACTGCGACAATGCTCAGAGTAAGGGCTGTCACTCTAATCCTTACTCACTTCGTTTAGACTCTCTCCTAGACAAGTCGAGGGGGGTAGTCCCTAGGGGTAAATGAATGAAGGAAACCCGTGGAATACAGGGTCTAAGAGACTTAAGGCTGAATAGCTTAATGGAAATGAGACAAGTTCTTAAATGATTAACTGAGATGAATAAGACACAACCACAAGATAGAAATGATGTTTTTAGACTAATGCCTTAGATGTTCAATTAACCACGAACCTACTTGAAGAAGCACAATCAAGCTATTCAGAAGAAACAATGATCTCAACATGCAAAATAGTATAGCAATTAAATTCTGAAACATCTAAATATCATGAAGAACCATGAAATTCACATGCTAAGCAATTAAGAATCCTAGAAATTAAATGATTTTTCTTTAGTCAATCTTTAGAGGTGATTCAAAAGATTTTTAGGTGTGTTTGACTATAGAGAAATGAAAATATCAATACCACACAATTTTCTTTTTAATTTTTACCTTTAACACAAAAAACACCAAGAAGAAACTTTAGATTAACAATTTAATTATTCCTTAGGCAATTTTTAATGTGCTTAAGCTTATGAAGAAAATTTAATGCAGTAAATGATCAATTAAATTTTTTAATGTGACAAATGTAAAAAATAAATAAAAAAGACTTAATGAATTAAATTTTTAATGGGCCAAAGGCCACATAAAAATTTAACTTGTTTTTAATGTGAAAGCGTGAAGTCTTCTTTTGATTTAAATCTCTAGGAATATCAAAGTCACATAAAAATGATTTTTTATTTTATTTTTATTTTTATTTTTTAGTTTTTATTTTAACAAAATTAAAAAAAAAAGTAAAAAAAAGGAATTAAAAATAAATAAAACCAAAGTCAAATTAATATCAAAAAATTAAAACAAAATCAAAAGATCAAAACAAAAAAATGAAATGTAAATAAAGCAAATGGAAAAAAGCAACAAAAAAAGAAAAAAGTAAAAAGAAAAAAATGAATTGTGTTACCAAGGATTAAAACGAATGTAAAAACAAAATCCATTAAAAAAAAGTGAACGAACCCTAACGCATATCCAAAACTAAAGCAATAAAAAAAAGAGGTCAGATGTTTTGTTGTTTGCTGTGCAGGCTTTGATGGCGACAGAGAATGGAGTTGAGAAGGGATGGAGCTTGCAGATTGAAGCTTTTTGCAGGCTAGGTGGAGGAGCAATGATGAATAGAGGAAGGATTTGCAACGACGAGGGTTTAGGCAACGAAAATTTCGAAAATTTTCCAGGCAAGAAACGCAGGAGAAAATGGGAAAAACATCGCAAACAAAAGGGAGGGAGAAGCCAAAAGCTGAAGCAGTGCGATGCCCACCTTTAATTTTTTAATTTTTCAAAAAAAATTATTTTTATGAAAATGTGCTGTAAAACCCTTGGAGAAATATGCAAATGAACCTTTTTCAGAGATCCAGATCTTACCCTCTAGGGCCTAGTTTCAGACTCTATACCATCTTTTTCCTCAGGTCTGCAACTGCACGACAACAAGAAAACACCCAAACAATATATACAATGATAAAAAAACTAAAATCCCCAAAAACCCAGTTAGATAATTACAAAATTTACAAACTGAAGGCTCTAAGTAGTCAAATCTATCATTATGATGCACAAAAATTAAAGGATTTTTAAAATTTTAAAGGAGGTGCTAACTCAAAGCCCTTCGTGCATCACCAACAAAAATCTTATGATAAGCCTAGGGCTAATTTACCTGGGTTCTTCAGGAAATACGGATAGGGAGTTCGCTGGCCCAACTGAAAACTTCCCCTAACGCTTGAGGATCTAAAATCAAGATTTCCCTACAAAACTCAATCCAACGATAAAAAATAGAGGGAGAATAATAATAAAATTCAGACAAATAGAAATACCTGCTATTACATTCAAAATTTAAATTATTATTCAAATCCCAGTGACTGAGCAAGATATCTGTTTTCAAATCACTGTTCAGAAGCTATCATCAATGGCTTTAGAAAAAATCCTTCATGAAAATAAAACATCTTACAGTATTCCCATGAAGAGTAACATCAACAGAATTTAACCCCAAAGTCTTTTTTTATTATCCAGAAAAAGACTACACAAAAGCTTCTTGCTAAGCACACGACTCAAAGATCGGATGGATCGACTGACAAATGATTTATTATTTAAAGATAAATTCTCCAACAGCTAGTTCGAGTGATCCTCGTCAAAGCAATTTCGACCGTTGATATTAAAATTTCTTTTAATCTCATTCGTCGAAATATTTAAATATTGAGGAAATTCGAAATTTTTATTTAAATGCATTTTAATTAACTCAAAAATAGAATTTTTGAGTGTATTTCCCAAAAATTTGACTTTGACTTAATCCCCAGGGATCAAAGGTTTAAAATTTAGCAAAATAATTAATTTACCTTAGTCCCGGGATCTTTTCAAATTTAATTTTTTAGAACCAACGAATTTTGCCTTTGGAGAATTTAAATTTTCCTAGGACCTAGAATTAATTAAATTTCTGGCTTAGGATTTTAATTAATTTTTGGCTAGAAAATTTAATTAATTAATCTATGAGAGAATAAATTATTTTTCCAATCCTCAAGACACTTTATGTCATGATTTATGTCCCTGTTTTTATAACAGTGGTCTTGATTCCTCACAGAGTCACACCTATGATCCTATGATCTATCTATCTCCTAGACTCCTAGTACCTTAGAATACTGCTCCATAACAATGATCCTCACTCGCCTTTTGCATAATCTCTATAATATATATGACATATGTTTACTTGACTGTTGTTTACTAACATCTGTCTTCATTTAATTTTTTAGATTTCAATTTTCTAGCATATTTTAAATTTTTGGATCATTTTTAAATTTGATTTTTTATTGTCTTTCACAGGAGCCACAAATTAAACGACTCCAAATCTTAACAGAAGCCACAAATTAAACACAAGTTCAAAGCAACAACAATGCCGAGAGAGAAGGACTTTGCTTGGGCTTATTGTGACAAGATTCCCGAAAACCCCAAGCTCCTTTGTAAATTTTGCAAAAAGGAATGTAGTGGAGGCATTTATAGATTCAAGTTCCACCTTGCACAAATACCTGGCCATGATATAGGTCTTTGCACCAACGTTGATGATAATGTCAAATACCAAGCAGCCTTGGCCCTTGAGATGTTAGATCAGCATAATGCCAAAAAAGCAAAGCAAAATACTAAAATAGGAACTCTTGGAGTTGATAGTTTTTCTACCACTAGCCCCATGTCACCTCACTCTGTTGAATTCTCAATGTCGTTCCCAAGTTTTCCACACATGCCTCCAAGGCCAAGTCAAACTCAAAGCCATACGAGTCCCTTGACTCCTTCCTTGGACCTCTTGTGCAGCCCATTGCATATATTTAATGCTTGAGGACATTGGTAAGTTTCAT
Organism: Pinus taeda; assembly: GCA_000404065.3. Lineage (NCBI taxonomy): Eukaryota > Viridiplantae > Streptophyta > Pinopsida > Pinales > Pinaceae > Pinus > Pinus taeda. Next base: position 88,515 of record APFE031216813.1, on the reverse strand, counting down.
TGGATACATGAGGTTGTGGAGAAGGCAAAATCCATAACCAAATACCTATACAACCACACTATTGTCCTAAACACTATGAGAATATACACTAAAGGTAAAGAAATTGTTCGACCTGCAGTGACTAGATTTGCAACAAATTTCATATCGTTGCAATCTGTGGTTGAGCAAAAGATAAATCTGAAGAGGATGTTCTTGGGACCTGAGTGGATGGGATCTAAACATTCCAAGACCCTTGAAGGCATCGAAATTGCTGCACTTGTGTTTAATGATGGTTTCTGGAAAGATGCCGAAGAGATGATTGCTGTGACGGAGTCCCCTGTTAGAGTTCTCAGGTACTGCAAGTATTTTAACTTTTTCATTTTTTAGTTTTCATTTCAAGCTTTTTTTTATTTACAATGTTTCATATTTTTTTAAATTTGAATGCTTGAACTTTCAGGATGGTTGATGGTGACAAACCCGCTATGGGTTACATTTATGAGGTGATGGATCTCGCAAAGGAGGCCATCAAAAGAAGATATGGGGATGATGAGACAAAGTATATGCCTCTTTGGGACATTATAGATGCACGTTGGGATAGGCAATTGCATTCCCCCTTCCATGCTGCTGGGTACTTCTTAAACCCACAATATTTTTATGATAAGAGCAAATTTAATGAGGATGGGGAGGTTGGCAGAGGACTTATGACATGCGTGGAATGGTGCTTCCCTGATCCAGAACAACAAAGTCGTGTCTTTTCCCAACTACAAGATTATAGGGCACCATCTAAATTGTTTGCCTATACCAGTGCTATAAGACAAAGGTCTAAGATGTTGCCAGGTACCCAGCTTGAAGGCTTCATCAATTCGTTAAATTTGTTTAAACTTTATTTTGTATGTTAAATGTTTTATTAAATTTTCTTTTCTTTTTAAGTTTTTACTATTTACTGATTTAGTACTTCTACTCACAAACCCTTACCACTTGCTAGGTCTTTGGTGGCAAAACTTTGGTAGTGATATGCCAGATTTGAAGAGATTTGCCATTCAAATCTTAAACCAAGCATGTAGTGCTTCAGGTTGTGAACGCAACTGGAGCATGTTTGAGAAAATACATTCTAAGAAGCGCAACCGATTGACACAAAAACACTTGAATGACCTTGTATTTGTCCATTACAATCTACGACTTCACAACAAACAAATACAAGGTGAGATTCGAGAGCTTGAATTTAAACATTAAAGGTTTCATAATCTAGTTCGTACTTTAAAGTTCAAACTTCAAACTTCAAACTTCAAAGTGAAACTTTAATTCACATTTCAATGTCTCATGATAATGACAGGTATGGATCATTCACCAATCTACCTTGAAGAGATAGATTTGCAAGCTACAAATGCGGCAGACTGGGTTCAATTAGATGAGCCTCCTCTTTTAAGCCTTCATGACTTGGAGAACTTTGAGAGTCAAGCAAGCGAAGGAGTGGAAGGAATCGCTTCTAGTTCTCACTCTCAAGGGTCTTATACTCTTAGTTGCTGATTTTTTTCTGATTAGTATGCAGTTTTTTGTAAACTTTTAGAAGCATATGCTTCTAAGGACTCAAGACTCAGTGCTTTGGATCATGTTTGGACTCATAACATATATAGATACTTATTTATTCATGAATATTTTGGACATCTATTGATGATATTATACATTTGTTTGGACCAGCCTTTACCCAATATTAATGAAAAATGTTTTTTTTTTTTTTTTTTTTTTTTAAATTCAATATATGTGTATATTTTTATTTTAATGAATTCAACGGATTTTTTTGCCGATTTTTCCCAATCCGATTAAAAACTCTTCGGCTCTTGCCTCGCCGATTTATGCCAATTTCGAGCTGGTACATTGGTTTAACCGTTGAATGCACCTAATTTCTCTAATATCAAGGTTGATCAAGAATTATGTCAACCTCTATGCATACATTTTTGCAACCCAAAAATTGGATCATGTACTATAATGATCTACTTTATTTGTAAATCATCAATTTGTATATATAATATATTTTATTTTATTTTTTTTTCCAAAAAAAATTTGTTGTTTCGCCTACATTGGCATTTGAAATTAACAGTCAATTCACCAACTTAATATTTATGTAATTTTCGTCGTTGCTTGTATTAATAGCGATATTAACTTTTTCCGTTGGCTAATCCCTCTTAATGTAACTAACTCATGATGTGTGATTAAAATACTTCATAGGAAAATCATCCTTCCTTCTTTATTGAATTAGATTTGAACTCCATCTTTGATATATTACTTAAATACTTTCGTTATTATTTTATTGTAATACTCTTTCTTGCTTCAAAACTCCTTCATATAGGTGATCCTTTTTTTTTTAACTTATAATAATTTCTTTAATACTTATCATAAAAGTTTTCCTTTTCCCTAAAAAGAAAGGAAAACTTTTGAAATGATTGAACTTCAAAGTTTTTAATTATGTTCAAGATATAGCCTCCTCACTTTAATGCTATTTTCTTTTTAACTTTTCAATACTCTATTTTTTACTTTGTATATATGTTAATAAACTCTATTAATTATTATAGAGTGCATTGACCATATAGTACGACGCAAGTGATCATATGGTACGATGCATTGACCATACAGTACAACGATTTTGGTTAAGGTGGGTGACAGTTAGTAGAGACGAGAGGCTAATAACATCGGCCTGGACATTCAATTAAATTGATTTTGTACAAAACATTACACACTGACTAGTTGTACAATGAATTGCATGAACACAATTTTCAAGTGGCATAGACTCAAGATTGAGATCGACAGAGTGTTAGTAGGGAAAGGGTGGCTGGCGGAACAGTGGCAACATTGGTGGATAACGGCAACATTCGTGTGGTGGTGTTTCTTCTGGATTGAAAAGCCTCCTGCGAATGTGCTAGTCAACGGTGAGTTGGTTGCAGACGATGGTCTATGGAATAGTAGTGCGTGGACAAGGAGAAGGCTGCAGCTTAGGGTGGTCACGTGGGCGATAGTAGCATTGGATAAGGTGGTTGTTGCGGTGGCTAATTGTCAGGCTGCGATAGTCATTTGGCCTAGCGGGTGTTATGGGTGAGGTATGTTGTTTTTATTTTTTGTTATTTTTTAAACAATTTTTTTTTTAAATTTTTTTTTGTTTTTTTTGTTTTTTTTTTTATATTTATTTATTTATTAGCTTTTTCCGTCTTGTTTTTGAATTTGTTTTTCCCTATTTATTCCTTATTTACCTTTTTTTTTAATAATATTTTTTTTGACTCTTTTTTCATTCTTTTTTATAGCTTTTTTATATATGCTTAACTTATATTATATATTATATATATCAATATAATAGATTATAATAATATATAGTTTTAATGGCCAAGGCCTAACAACGAATCCAGTAGAATGGAAAATCTCCAAGACAAGTGTAGCAAAACAGTTAAATCATGATGACAACAACGTTGATGACCAAAGGTCGGGATCTGCCATTGTGGCTCTGATACCAATGTAATGAACAAAGTTTGTATATGCAACAACGATCTTCAGAATACTTCGAAGACAAGAACATCCATTGTAGGGCAAATAATTGTATATTGAATATTATATAAAGAATTGATGAGATGACTACAATGAGGGTGAGAGGTTGCTTATATACCCTAGGTAGGTACCTCTTCATCAACGGTTAGGCCCTTAGGGACATACCTTTTCATTAACTAGTCACTAATTAATCATTATTTATTATTATTATTATAGTTTTACATTATTTGTATTATTTTATTTATATTTTTATTCATAACATTATTATTTTATTTTCAATTTCTTTATCTCCCAAAATAAAGTTGATGTAAAATTAAGGTGGAAGTTGAAGTATTTTGTTTATGGTCGACATTGTTTTTTTTTGGTATTACTAGTTTTTAATTTGTTAATGTAAGTTTTATTTTATTATTCTTAAATGTAATGATAGTTGACATCATATCCCTCATACTAGGTTGTAGAGTGCTTCTCGATGCAATGATAAAATGTTTTCCCTATTTCCTAGGGTTTAAACATGCTCTTCTACTCAAGTTGATCTACAATCTTTTCTTTGTTTTTCCATGCACGCCTTTCCCATTTAAGAAGAATAAAACAATGAATACTGTCTGAGAAGAAAGAAATGTTCACACTATACCAACACAATTTAAGTCACTCAAGAATTTTGGAAAGAACTGCGTATTGTATTCTCTTTATTATTTGATTGTAATATTGACAAAAGTGGTCCCCGTGTGGGATGACATGGTGGTTGGTTCATTGGGATGTTATCCCCTCCACTCGGTTTCAAATCTCACAGGGAGACATATTTGGCCTGTTATGATAAGGCTCAAGTAGTAAGCTCCCCTTTATCCGTGGGGTCTCGACCCTTGCTAGGTCATAAATTTCTGGTATATCTGGCTTGCGGGCTGTTGGATATACTCTTCGTGTTATAGTGGCAGCCGCTAGGTTTGATCCCGGGCCTCGCCTAGATTAGTCCAATGAGTTACCGATTCACCATGGCTAATAAAGAAATATTGACAAAAGTGGGTGGAAATCCATAGAGGGTTCACCTGTCTTCCTCTACTCCACTCATGCAAGTCTCTGACCCTTGTCCAATGTTTGAAATTTCCTTTTAAACAAGTATATTTTTACAATTCTTTTGTGACTAGCTTTTGTTTTCATTTGTTGGTATATATTTTCTGCTTCTCAAACATGTCCAAAGAGGCTAATTTATTTAAGCCTTATTTTTCTGAGATGTTTGGGTCATTCAAATCTATGTCCGTACTTGCTACGTGCATTATATGATATGGAATGAATATTAACACATCGTAAGAAGAATCTTATTATTGTATTTATTTATCATGAGTTGCATCCATATATTTATATTTCTTTATAGAGGAACAACCTTTTGTCAGCATTAACAAAATTTGCCAATGGTAATAAAATTCAATCAAGGTAATGTAAAATAAGAGGAAAATGATGATATTGTCAATAGATTATTTAACACTAAAGTTTTAAAAGATTAATGCCATTTTTCCAAAGAAAGCTTAGTGGGAAAATCCCTAGGCACTTCCTTGCGTTTCATGGATGGTACTTGTTGCAAAATCTGGTAGGCCTAGTGCAAAGCTTCACTAGGCAACCTAGGTCCTATGACAACAAGAGATTAGCCACCATTGTCACCTTAGTGGCTTTTGTCCAGCTATTTAGTGGTGGATATATACCAAGGGAGGCTTCCCTACAAATGATCACCAACAAGATATTCAATTAAGGAGGGTTCAATGGTGATGCAAGGTCTAATAATTAAAGGAAAAGGTTGCCACGCCTTGAAACACTGAGATAAGAATTTCCTAGTGTTCAAGTACACTTTTCTTAGACCTTTATAATTTAGAAGAAGGATGTTATAAGTTGGGGTTTGTAAGATATGCAAATTTAGGGAACACAATGGCATAAAACAACTCTAGAAAGTAACCCATTAGTGATTGGAAGAACTAAGGACCAAAGGCTATGAAGTAGGCAAGCTAGGGTTAAGTAAAAAATGGTTTTAAATGGCTTAAAATGCATACAACAACAATTAAAATCAAGACGCCAAACCTAATTTTGAGGTGAAAAAAATGCAATTAATGGTAGATTTTGTGTTTTTATGTTTATTAAATGCAATTGCTTTCAACAAGGCAATAACAAATGGAAAATAAATTGCTATTAAATGCAGATTTAAGCTAATCCAACCCTAGTTACCATAAATTTAAGAGAAAGAAGATATTTAATTGACCACCACAAGTTAGTCTAGTGCCTTCTCTCTATTGGGCAATGGAGTCAATGATGGTGAGGTCAATGATTGAGGAACTTGGATGAGGTCGGTGGAGGACAAAAATGTTTCTCTTAGAAACCATAATAACGTTTTCTAAGTGGGGATTTAATGTCGAGGGATGCATGAACCAAGTTACCTTAATGGATTCTTAAAAGACCAATTTTGCTTAGCATAAAGAAACACGATTTATTGAAAGATATTGCATATTTTAATGTTGCACAAAGAAACCCTAATTTCAGAAATTTGCATGCAAAATAGAAGAAAATCATCAATAAACTTACACAATTCAATCAATAATCACTTCAATCAACCTAAGACAAGTCTCCTCATGCAAAAATATCCCGCCCAAGACTTTTTGCTCCACCGTAAACATACCTTCAAGATCAGGTGAGATCAACATCATCATGGACAAAAACCATTAAAGAATTGTTGTTAACCATATTCAATGTTAGGGGCACAAAAATAGTTCACACAGACCTTGCCTTTCGATGTCTTTCTAGCTTAGGATTTGTAAGCAAGTTACCATACTTGTGTTAGGGATGATTATGCACTTAGCCATATTGGCTTATTCCAGCACCAAGGGGAAGGACATGTCACAGGTAGACCCATCAATCCATATGTGTATGTGACAATGATGGTGATGGAGTGGGCAAGACTTCAAGGAAGATGACCATAACCATGGTACCAACTAGAGGGGTCCAACATCTCCAAGTACTATAATGAGAAGAGGGCGCAATCATGTTGGCATGAGTTACCCCTCTTCAGCGTGCTTTTTCCACCCATCTTGTGCACCTTTTACTTTATTGATTTATTTTTCTTTTGTGCGGAGCATAATAGACCAAGCTTGCTTTATGCTTTTTCAATACCTCTTAAAGATGTAGCAGTTTCTCACTCATTGAGGTTGGGATATTTAAGAGTTCCTTTATGATTTAACATGGAATGTTGAGGAATTAGGCGATGGGTAATGAGGGGGGTGAAGCTGATGCTAGGATTTTGCCCATATGCTTACTAAGTCGGATCCATATTTTGCATTTTTCTTTTCTTTATTTGTGGCTTTATTTGCTTTTATCATTCTTTTAGCTGCATCATCCTCTTGGGGAAAATTTCTAGGCCTTGACTTAGAGATGAGGATAAAAGGTGCCAGTCCCAATGAGAAATGACAATCAACCCAAAGAATGGATGTGAATAATAAGGGAACTATGGGATGTGGTAAGTATGGATTACCTAGGGCATGTTACTTCATTCAATGCCTCCTATTAGTGCCCCTCCTAAAGGAAGGATCTCGGGAGAGGTCACACTGGATTGGGGACAAAGGATAACCTCCCAGGTGAAGCATGGGAACAAGCATACAATCAAAAGTGATCAATCTTCTAGCTTGGCCTGTGATCCATATTAGTATGCCCTAAACATTAAATGAAAGCACATGATTACAAGAATTTAAGTGTACCTTTTGACAAATCACTCGCCTTGCTTGAACAATTGTGTTAGATGGGAGAGAGCATTGATCGGGGCATAAGTGGAGAGCTCTGATGTAAAGCTATTTGTGGGCCATCATAGGGCTACTGGCGGACTAGCTATCAAATGAGGAGAAAAGTTTTCTCTTGTGAATTACCCATTTTTGTTGGGTAACAATACCTGGTGTAAAATTGTTAGTGCTGATTATAGAGTGTGACAGAGTAGGTACATTGAGTGAGGCATGCAACAAAGGCAGTTGGCTAGGATGGATTGACCTAGGACCTCTTGCATGAAACTCAAAGCACCCAACCACTTGAGCTACCCGACTATGTTGTTAGAGAGTATTACACACACACACACAATTAAGTGTTGCACTTATTGCGATATTATTGAAATTATTACATTAATATCGCCAAAACAAACCTTGGCAATAATAGTGGCAATATATATATTGTGATAATTTTCCCTTTTGAAATTATTGTGATAATTTAGGTAATTATCACAATAAATTTGGAAATTATCACCCTGTCTCTATCATTATCTCTTGAAAACCAAATTCTTGGTCATTTAACTCTCATTTTTCGAAAGTGAGTTAGGGGATTGAGCTCTGAGGATATTGTGACTGTTTTCCACCATGCAAACAAGGGGAAATCAGTTGTTTTTATTTCCCATGATTCATCTCATGCAATGATTTATCTTTGATTGTCATACTTTTACTTGAATTTCTAACATTACCATTAATTGTTTCAGGATGTTTGAGAGTAGTTCCAACCTCATTGGATTTCATATGGGTAAAGAAGAATGTTAGATGGCATTCAAATTTCAGCAGACTTAATAGTTTTCAGGGTTTTAAGATTGGCAGGGTTGCAATGTTTTTTCTTGGATTTTGTAATGCATGAGGGTATGAAACTGACATTTAATGATGTTGGTGTTATAGGTTGTTGAACTCCTCTGTCACGACCCTAGTAAAAATGTACCCTTCACTCAAGCAAGAATGCTGATTAGGCATGTTTAGTTTCATTTATTTATTTTTATTTTTTGTTATTATATCTAAACCTGATTTTAATGCATATTGTTGTCTTAGATATCAATTTATTTTCAAGTTTATCATTAATTTCCGATTTTTTTCCCAATATTGTTGATAATTTAAATTTCAGACTGATAAATATAACATTGATATACTCATACTTACATATCCACTTGCATATGCATAAATATTGACATGTACATATATAAAACAGGGTGCTAATTGATGCTTGTCCTTAAGCATTTCGTTGCAAGAACAGAATTCTACTAGTATATACTATAGATGCCCTTTTTTGTAGTCCTATTGTAGAGCTATTTTATATTGGCTCTCCTTTTCTCTTACTCTACGCATTGGGTATTAGAAATTTGTAACACATCAACCACTGATAAAATTTTGTGTCGAATTTGTTACTTTGTGTCTGACATATTTTGGGCCATTTTTTCCTTGGGGATAAGATACCAATTCTTCGTGGACGAGAGCCGACTGCAAGTGATGAAGAGAGGATGTTAGGTACAGATCGTTCTGCAAAACTTAGCGAAAAAGTCAATCAGGTATGTGTGATGTGCTTGCATTGTTTGGTGGAGATTTTCTAAGTTTTATCTGGGCTAGCAACAAGGACATGTTATGCATGATTATCTTAAATGTGGTTCTGATTCAACAAAACCAGATATTTTTGAGCTAGTCTTTGTTTGTTTTCATGATTGAATATAAATTATGTTTCCACAAGCTAAAATGCATGTATTTCTGCAGTTTATCTTGCGCCGAACAAATGCATTGTTATCCAATCATCTACCTCCAAAGGTAATTACTGCTCTCTCTTGTCATTAACTATTTATTTGTCAACAGGTAATAATTGCTGTATAACTTTTTTGCAATTCCTATAAGAGTGCAACTGATGTTTATTGAGTGAAATCTTCACGAGAGCCAAAGAGTACTTGGTAAGTTAGCTGTAGGTTTCTTCCAAGAGGAAACATGATAATATGTGTTTTCACTATCATTTTCAGTCTTACTGTGAAGACTTTAGACCATACATCATAATCGTGTGTAGGAGAACTCAATGTTGACATCTACTGTGAACAGTGAAATCAGGAACAATGTTAAGATTCTCGACTTTCTGGCACATGTTTTGATGATGCTGTAGTACGCAAGCCAAATTCTCATTTCTTGATTGAGGTCTCTTTCAGTTATGATGTATCTTAGATTCAAAAGTTGTAAACATCTAGAAAGATGGGAGTATCCAATCTCTTGTTTTCTTACTGATTATCAGGAAAAAACCGCTTTAGATAATGCTGCAGATTTCGTTTTGGAGTCTCAATCTGCCGTCTCCTTCTTTTACATTTCCAAGGCTGCCCTTGCCCCATTTGTCATGGAAAGCCCAGAGCCCTTTTATTGCAGACAACCATTTTGATCCTTTCTGATTGTCTTTATCTATCATTATTTATAAGTATGAGTGGCTTGATTACTTTAAATAACTCTACCTTTGGATGAATTCCTTTTGCAGATTGTGGAGGTGGTTTGCTGCAGGTTAACGGATCTTCAAGCTAATCTCTATCGACATTTTATTGAGTCTAAGAATGTATACATATCTGCCATCAGCATTTCTTTTGAACATATTCCATGTTATTTGAACCGTTTTTTTGATCGGTATATCCTCAAGGTTGAGTCTCTCACTTTATTCTTTTGATCTATTCAGCAATATAACCGTAAAAATTTCTATTGTTTCCAGGTGAAACAGGTACTTCAGGATCAAACCAAACGCTGCAAAGTTCTGGCCTCTATTACAGCCCTGAAAAAACTTTGTAACCATCCAAAAGTAAGTCTGTTTCTATGCTTATTACTGTGATATAGAACTTCTAGTAGCTGATTTGAAGAGAAAGCAAGGAGCACTCCATTGAAAAGTTTGATAAGGGAAAAGGAAAGAACATTGAGCAAAGCATTTGTGATTCAGTTAATGAAAATTAGAGTTATCCAAATGAAAGGAATATTTGAATAATGAACCGGAAAGGTGAAATACATATTTAAAGCCTCCTCCCTCTTTTCTTCTTTCATTCTGTTCAAAGGCAACTCACTTACACGAAGCCCCAGAGTCATACCTACTCTACTCTGCTTCAATACTAGTACTTCCAATGGTCCTGATCAAGCAGTCAGTGGCCCAGTACTAGCTTTTTCTGTTTGAGGTCAGATGTTAGGAGGGTTTCTGCTGATTGCCTTGGGGCTCCTCAGAGGATTGCCCAGTTGGGTCCTCTTAGCTGTGAGCATTCCCTAGAGGATATTATCATGCTTTTTATTGGTACATGCATGGTTATAAATAATGACAGAGAATCGAGATAGCTCCTCTTCTACCCCTACTTCTACATTTAACTTTAATATAGAGTAGTGTTTCTCTGTTAGGGTTTACCTTCTTGGGTTACCTTCTTGCTACTTACTACCCAACTCTTAGTTTTAATTGTATTTCTTTTCTTCTGGCACTTATGTGTTTCCTTGGCATTGCCATACTACTATCGTGACTTGTTTTTCCTTTCTAGCCCCGTTGACCTTTTTTGTTTACTTTTGGATATTAATTAAACTATATTATATTGTCTGATTGTGCATGCAACTTCTGGGTTGAATGCCTTCTTGCTCATTGTTATTAGTTTGGAACAGTGAACACTGTTGACTAGGAGTAAATAGCATTGCTAGACTTTGCTAGCATGAAAATTTGTAAACCTCTAGCTGAAGTATTGTCTATGGTATGAAATGTTTTTTGCATTTCCAATCATTCTAGTAGTCCTGATTTCACAATTGCTTGGCATCATCCTACAATATCTGTAACTTATATTAGTGGTCCTTTAGAGAATTTCTTGAAGTAATTGATAAGACAGAATAAATAGCATAGTATATATGATTGTCAGCATTTATCGACTTTTTAATTGTCCCTTTGCATGGCATCAAGTAGCTTGACTGTGTATCAAGCTCTGTAGCAATGCATAGTAATGTTTCAATATTGGAAGGAAATTTGTAATCATATAGTTATATAGTAAAAATGTATTAAAAAACAAGATGCTTGTAATGCATAAAAGTATAGTACACTAAAATTACATAGAAATGGTGGAATATCCATAACTAACAAGATCGATTTCAAGAAGTACAAAAGAATGTGCACAAACAATGATCCGCACACCTGTAGAGGCCAATCTCTAAATGGTGCTAATTGCAAGTTCAATCTTAGATCTCACGTCATTATGGTCTGCAATTTTTCTTCTTAAAATTTGAAAATTGGTGAATTTGATCATGTTCTTAGATTTTGGTTCAAGATGATTTTAAGAGAATTGAGTTGCAATTCATTTTTCGAATAAATTCTAATCCAATTCAAATTCATTAATGAAAACTGAAATACAATTGATAAAATTCATAATTTATAAGGTGAAAACAAGAATAAAAGGTAATTTTAATAGACTTAACATATATGTTTAACAATGGCTTGAAATTTTATTATATGTGTTTGCTGTTTCATAAGGTCATAATTTGATCGCATGTTTTTAAATTTTTGAAAACCTTGAATTATGTATTATTTTTTCTTTATAAGTTTGGCAGGGCTACATCTTCATCATGTCGAATATATCACCCCGATCGGGGTGGGGAATTGAACTGGTGACTTCACATCAAGGAGTGCCTTAACAGAGCACCCGATCACCATCTATCCAAGACCCAGTGGACGAATTATGTATTTTCTTGATCTAAATGGTGGATTTTATTCTTTTTTTTCTGCACCAGTGATTGTTTCTGAATTTTGTTGTCACTGACCGTGAACACAAACAAAAACCAGTGGACTGAGCTTAGACCAATATTTATCTCTAGATCTACAATGTGCTAGGTCAATGAATTGCCGGGTGCTAGGTTCGTAGGAAAAACTGACATTTCTCTTCCTCAATCCATTATTTTGGGAAACCAACCTAAGGAGGGTCATGCTTCATGATATCCTTTCGTCTTAAGTTTCTTAACTTTCCCTTGATTCTATCTCCCTTGGACATTGGCAATGGTCTTCATATCCCTCCATCGCTACTATTTTCCTTTTCTTTCAAAAACCAATTCGTTCACTAGGGTTACTAATGATCTCACCTTGCTTCAGATTGTTTATGCCTTCAAAGCCAGAGAAGAGCTGACCTAAAGAGGCAAGGTAGGTCGTTAATGTGACCGTGGGTGGCGTACCTAGGTTCCACTTACATTGCATGACATAGGTTGGAGCATTCATCACTTTTAACATACAGTTTGGGCAGAAATAGGCATGACGTGATGCTATAGTAGTTAGATTCATCATGTGCTTTGCAAAGATTGCACTACCCAGGTCCATAAATATTTCACTTTTGCAATATGTCTAATGTAACTGCCTTATTATTAGGGACTAACTAATACCAATAGACTTGAAACTAATACCAAGATTTTTTGGTTCAAACTTCATATATCTGTACTTTCCGAGTAGGTTGCCATGCCTAAAGAAATTGTCACTGACATTACTGTATACATGTTTAATACTTTTGTTTATCATTTTTCAAACAAATTAGAAAATATTATTGGAGTAGTGTCATGCCACTTCTGAAACTGATTATTGTTTACAAAACATCTTCAGATGCATGAGAATCTAAGTTGCATTGAAACGGATATGGATACGGGGTTTGAAATGGATACGACAAATTCTCAAAAAATCCAGATACGATACGGCAAGGAAACAACACACACACACACACACACACACACACACACGTGTATTTCATATTACCATTCATCTTTTAGAATTTAGATTCTATATCTAAAAATACATAATCATCATGAATTCAACATAAACAAATCATCATCATCAATTCAACATAAATATTGTCATCATCATTAGTGATTATTATAACATTCAACATATTATCATCATCAATAGTAATGTAATCAGAAATGATACAACCTTTGTGCTTTTGGATCCAACTCCTTCAAAGAACGTGTCATGCATGGCAAATGGTATCTATCTTTCTTGCATGGCAATTAAAAGTCCCATGGGATCATTGGAATATTTTGTCAAGACCTATTTGAACATTTCAATCTTCTCAACGTCATCTTGGTCTCTTGACTATATGCAGGTAAAAGATTGGCTAGAGAAGATTTGTTATATTGGAGGGATTTATGATATCAAGAGCAAAATCAATGACAATTAACAAAACCTTAACCAAACTGAAAATTAATCACTCAAATAAATCTCTTTACGAAGACATTCATCAAACCCTTTTGTTTGTATTTTTGAACATCTATCTTTTTTTCAGTAGTAAAAGTCCTTGATAAATATATGGAGTGTTGTTTCTAAAGATTTAGAAGAGACGTTATGAGACTGTTTATAGTGAGTTTATTTGCAAATATGATTTCTTCATTTTTATTACTTATTTATGGCTATACAAATTTTCATGCTTTCTAACATTTTAAGGGTGGATTCTGATCACGATTTTTTTGGATCCATTTCTGGATTTCCGGAAACGGATCCAAAAAAATAAAAACCCTTGGAAACGTATCCAATTCCAAATCCAAAGTTTCCGATTTTTTGAAACGGCACAAAAATGTCTTTATGGCGTTTCGAACAAGGATCGTATCCATTTCCATTTCGGAAACGGGGATCCGCGTTTCAACAAATTCTTCAGGTGTTTCCGGTAACTTAGACTATAGAATATATGGTGGACTTAACAACATCACTGCAAAAACATTGTGAAATTACTTGGAAATTGCCAGACACACAAATTCTGGGTCTTTTTTGTTGCTGCAATCTCTCACAAAAATCGTTGGTTGTTTCTGAGACATCAAACAAATTTTGCATGCCAGGATTTGTTCAGACTGGAAGGCACGATGTTTGAACTGGGATCCACAACTGCTGTACAAATTCACAGATTGACTAGTGCTATGCTGATTGACTCCCTCGCTGTTAAAACTGCTTCATGACATTGCCACAAGCTCCAATGTTTAGTAAGATTATTCCACGTGTCAGATGGGATTGTTTTTTTTCTTCTTATTACAAGCCACCATTATTTATGGGAGTCATGAGTTTATTCCCACATCAATTGCTAATATGGTCACTTCACTTTCAAATGCTGCTAACATTGTAACAACTGTGTATAAATCCATAAATTATATTTTAAATTCCTTCATAACTGCTACTTCACTAGCAGGTCCTCTTTGACTAAATGTCTATTGATACTCTATTTGTAACAAATTTAACTTTCAATGGTGGTTGCCACAACGATACTCTCACAACTTCATGCACTCAAGTCAATGCTTAATCTTCACAGTAATCAGTTTTAATCTTCACACAGCATCACATTGTGGCCGGGGCATCTATGATACCCTTGAGCAAGGTCGACAATGCATTTATTGCAGTCACGGGTGTCTTTTACACCATTTTTAAGTTGCTTGTTGGTGCTGGTTTTGTTCAAAGACCGTCAGTCACTTTCGATGTTCTTCGTTTGATCTGAACTGTTTAACCCCCTCTTCTTATGTTATTAAATGTCACTATGTCCTATCAAAATATTTAGTTGTCTTTAAATTTTGACAATTACTAAGCCATACTTTCACAGCTTTATGCTTAGGATTTTCGATTTAGCATGTTGTTTTGCTTGCTACCTTCCTCATGGTTGGACATGAACTTTTCATCTGCAATTAGATTGACACTAGCATGGGCAATGCTGGGAATTGTTGTTGAACTGGTCTGATACCAATTTAGGTTTTTTAAGAGTACAGTCACATCTAAAATAAGCATGTGGAGAGAATTATAAATGCTTATATTAATGCTGCAGGAAATGTACATCGCAGGGCTAGCTCGAGGCTGGCTGCCTATGAAGAGAAACACATGTTCCCCTCTCTCAAATACATCATTATTTTATACCTTGTTAATTGTGCCTTATGTTGATGTTTTGGGTAGCATCGGGTGTATTTTCACATGTGGGGCAAGTGGGCTAGGTGGTGGGGCTTTGCACCCATAGACCCATGGTATTTTGATGACACATGGTATAGATCCATGGTATTTTGATGACCCATGGTATTCTATAACCCATGGTATAGACACATGGTATTGCACCCTTTGGAAAAGTATGAGTACAAGGGTAAGTGATTCATTCTCATGCTTGGCAAGAGAGCCGAGTAGGGTGGAGAGGGCCAGAAGTGCCAAGAGGGCACAAAGATGTGATGGAGCATGAGACATTGAGAGAGAGATTCTCTGAAGTAAGCAAGAGATCTGCATGAGTAATATTTTTGTGAGTGAGATACTCACTTCTGTTGGGTCCAAGGAAAAAGCACAGAGCAGCAAAGTGTGAAAATTTGACTACTAAAATTATATTGCAGCAACTTGAATTAATTCTTCTAAATGTAAATTAATTTAACAGTTTATTGCTACGACAACAATGAATTAATCACACTGCAATCTTCACAAATAAAAATACTGCGAGGATAAACTGGAAACTGAGAAAACACTTACACACACACAAAATTATAACACTGTTATTTTTGGACAAAAGTCCCCGGAAAAACCCAATGTGGGAGAACTGGTGCAACAACTAAGGGTTTTTATTATTAAGCAGCAGTGAGAAATTCCGAGTGCAATAAATATCGCTAAACTGGGGAATCTATCCAAGAGAAATATTGGAAAAAATAATTGAGGGATTTTATCCTCTGTGACCAATCTCGACACTATCTGACCTTTGAAAGGCTAGCCGTCCAAGTGATTTGCGTAGGACTTGTGTCACCCTAACATTGCCTTCCAAACACACTTCTTGAATCGACTGCCAATCTAGCCATCCTGCCTGCTGCTGATTGGGAAAATGCTTGTTTGGCCCTCTGGAAAACTTTCCCAACCTCTGGAACTGAAAACGTCTTCCTCTTCAGCTTAATCAAATTGCTCTTTTGAGGCTCTGCACTGTCTTTGAATAGACTCCTGGAGAAAATTTTTGGCCTTCTCTTTCTAACTTTCCAGAATTGGAAGACTTCCTCTTGACTCATTGTCTCTACCCCTCTCTGTCTCTGCTTCCCTTCTTTGGCTTGGACTCCTCTGACAACTGTTACTGCTCTCTGGAGAAATCAAAGTTCGCAAGGAAATCGATCTCGAGTGTGCTCCTCCATCTACCCATCAACTTCTTATAATCTCCAGTTGGGACTACAAGGACCAAGATTAAAATTTAATCGATGGCTGAGATCATTTCCTAGTCGATCCTTGTGAGTTTCTAGAGAAATCTCACCTTCCTTAATTAATTGTTGTTAATTAATAATTTTCCCTAAGTTAGACTTTGGAAAAATATAATTACTGATTAATTAACTTAATTAAGGCATTTCTAGGTGGAATTTCCTGAAACCTTTTTTGGGCTTTGGAGTCCCAATGTTTCTTAGCCTCTCTGACAATTGTGGAGACTAGAACACCATCCGATGCTATAAAAACTAACACAAAGGAGGCCCAAATCAGCTAGATTGAGGATGGATCTAGGGCTTGATCCGTTGGATCAGGTCAAGGTAACCATTGTATATTTAATTTCCTCGAGGGCCATTATCCATTGTATAGGAGCCCTACTTTCATGTTAAGGACTCATAATAAGTTTGTTTTTGGGGTTGAATTTTTTGTTACTGTGCATGATCTAATAGTTAGTTTTAAAGTTTCCATTGTAAATTTTAGACACATTGGTGTTTTTATTCATTAGTTGTGTAAAGTTAATAGGAAGCTTTTACTAGATCTGGTGTGTGTGCACGGAGTCTAGTGCTGAAATGTAACACTGTGTCAGAGCATCATCTTTGAGAAGGGAAATTGGATCTAAGATTTGCACAAGTGACATTTTTGAGAGGGAGCTATAGGAACTATTGCAAGTAGTAGCAATGCTTTGAAGAACCATGCCAATAGAGTTGACTAAGTATGGGAGACTGCTTGTATGGGTTGTGAATGCTAAGATCAACAACCCTAGTGAGACATGGAATATATCGTTGACATGAGGAGTTGTGGACAATTGCAGCCTTGTGCATCAACAAAGCAAAATGGATGAGAGATTCATTCATTAGATGTGCTAGGATCTTGATAGGAGATCAACAAAAGAGAATGCGAGATTCATTATGATCCATGTGTGAAGGTCTTGTGAAGAGATCTAAGCTTAGAGGGGTTGATTAAGGGCCATATCTCTTCTTGTGATAGGAGAGGGGGCCAAGAAGGTATGATTGAGATGGTTAGAGGGACGAGACAACCATTGGAGATCCAAGTGAGGATGTTAGAGTCAAGGTCATGTGGAGGCCTTGAGGGCTGAGAAGGCCTGCGATCTGGAGTCACAGGGCGTCAAGCTTCAGAGGGATTGAGCAAGATCAAGAGGAAGTCCCTCTTTAGAGGGAATCAACAAGCTTAGAGGGAGTCAACAATTTATAGGAAGACAACTTTCAAGGTCAGGAAGTCATGGTATAATCGTACAAGGTAGCCATGCTCTAGCAAGAAACTGTTCCCTTGCTAAATAGCCTTGACTTTCCCCACCTCTTGCTTGGTCCCAACTCCTACTTCCTTGCACACTGGAGCCCCTATTTCCTTGTGCACTTGTGGCCCTATTTCCTAGTGCAAATTTGCCCCTATTGTGGAGGCCACAATCTCCTAAGTCCTTGTGCACAATTGATGCTCAATTGCGTGCTCTCCAGAATTAGAGAATGATCTCGCAAACTTGTGTAAATTATGTGCCTTCGTCCTTCCCTTTATAGATGCAATTCGAGTTTGCAAGGAAGGTCCAGTTCAATTTTTAATTTTTTTTGAAGTCAATTTCTGATAGCGAGTTAACTGAGAGTGATAGTCTTTCTCTCTCCAATCAACACTTTGAGTCTTAACTTGTTCTTCCTTTAATCAAGGCTGAAGATTAATTCACTCTAATTGAAATTGTAACTGCCACCTTGTGTTATAGTCAAACTGATGAAGACTCCACTTAAGTGAGGTTCCAACTCTACGCATGCCATCTTGATGATCATTCTAGTAAACTGGAAATAAACTCATCCTAATTGAATTCTAACTTATGAGCTTGCACTCATTCTAGAGAAAGACAAATCGAGGCATAAGCCAAAAGATCTTCATTGGCTAAGGCACAAGCCAAAAGATCTTCATTCACCACATTTTCAACATTCCCTCTTAACGAGGAAGGGATTTTGTACAACTCCCGACTTATCTCTGAAATAGATGAAACTGCCTCTTGCCAATGCCTTGGTCAAGATATCTGCTGTCTACTCCTCTATTGGAATATACGGTAGGTTCACTACCCCTTTTTGTACACAGTCATCTACTCGCTCTGCTCTACTATCATCCACCTTCCTCTAGTTTGTGACTAGAGGTGTGGTCAGGGGCCTACAACCTTGCATATAAAACCTCTTGAGGATATCTGTAGTGTACATGCCCTACCCCAAGAAGATTTTCCTATCACCCTGCCATACCTCCAGCCTAAGGGAATAGTGCATAAGCCCTATATCTTTCATCTCAAACTCCCTTGCAAGGTTTGCCTTACAATCCTTCATCAAGCTGTCTGCTCCAGTCAATATAAGATCACTAACATAGAGCACTGAAATGGGCGAAAGCTCTCCAACCATGATGTAGTACAGGTTCTCATCTGCCTCACTCTTAGTGAAGCCCAATTCCTGAAGGTAGCTATCATTGCGAGTGTACCATGCTGTTAGAGCCTGCTTGAGCTCATATAGAGCTCTCTTCAACAAACATATGCGAATGTTTGTATTATAAGTCTCAAACTCCTTTGGCTACTCCATATATATCTCCTCCTCAACCACCATGTGAGGAACGCTGTCTTCACGTCCACTTGGTGGATCTTCCACACCATCTGTGCTGTTAGTGCCCAAATCATCTTGATGGATGAATAACGAGTCATTGGGGCAAGTGTCTCATCATAGCTGATGCCCTCAACTTGTGAGAAGCCCTTGGCCACAAACTTGGCCTTGTACTTCTCCACACTCCCATTTGCTCCATGCTTTACCTTATACACCCATCGTGAGCCTACTATTGGTTTGCCCTCTGGGTGTGGCACAATCTCCCAAATGTCATTCTTCATGATGGAGGAAGCTTCCTCCACCATGGCATCCTGCCAAACTTGCTGAGAGGCTGCCTCCTCATAACAAGAAGACTTGTATCCAACAACTCAGTCATCAATTCCATATATCCGTCTGCTTCCTCTGCTTGAACATAGAGCTAGGAGTTTCAACTCGCTCCTGGGCCTCTTGATTGGCACACTTGGTTCTCCTCCTACCTGTGTTGGGAGTCACTGACTGAGTGGCTGCCTCCACTCGCCCTAGTCTCTCCTCCTTATCTTGTAATGACTCCTTGTAATCCTATTGTACAACCTAGTTGCCACGTGACTGAGACTTAGTTTGTGGCACTGGTTGAGGCTCGTACTTGGGAGCAAGAAGCTCCTCGTCAGGCACTACTACCTAATCTTACTCCAAGGACTCCCTCAGAGCTCTGTCCTCCTCAATTTTCACGCCCTGCCTAATAACTGTCTTCTTGAGTGATGGTATGTAAACCTAGTATCCCTGAGTTGCCTCTTAGTAACCCATGAAAATTCCTTTTTGAGCTGTGGGCTCCAACTTCTTCCAAGTCTCTTTGGACAAATGGCAGTAAGCTCTTGTCCCAATGATGTGGAAGTAAGAAACATCAGGCTTCTTACCTATGAAATCCTCCTCCGGTGTAGCTCATCCAAGCACCATGTGAGAACTCCAATTTTGCAGAAATACTGTAGTGTTGCATGCCTTTGCCCACAAAAACATGGGCAACCTCTAGTCATGCAACATAGCCTTGGCCGCTCCAACTATGCTACTGTTCTTCTTCTCAGCCACCCCATTCCACTGAGGGTTATGAGGTGTTGTAAGCTCTCCTAATGCCCTCCTTGGCACACACATCCCTAAAGGCATTGGAGATAGATTCCCTGCCATTGTCACTCCTCAATGCTTTGATATTCTTCCCGGTTTGGTTTTCTACCAAGGACTTAAACTCCATGAACTTGGAGAAGACCTCCTCCTTCTTCATAAAGATCCATGTTTTCCGAGAATAGTCATCTATGAAAGTGATAGAGTAATTGTGTCTCATGAGGGATGGAGAAGAGAGAGGCCCACATACATTTGAATGTACCAACTCGAAAATCCCTTTGGCTTTATTGTCTTGGCCCCGGAAAGATGACTTGGCGTACTTGCCAAGTGTGCAACCCTTGCACACTTCACACTGGTCAATACTGCATGGTGGTAGCCTTGTGGCTATTTGCTGAAGGATCTTTAGTGGTGCATGGCGCAAATTCACCATGTGTATGTGCCAAAGCTCCCCCACATCTCTTCCATGCTCACGACCTGCCTTCCTGCTCAAAGCTACGTCCGTCTCAACCAACAACTTGTAAATATTCTTCACCCTCACACCATTTTGCTTCACGGCCCCAGATGCTAAGGGCTTGAGGCAAGCCTTTCCTCTGCTGAAAATGACATCATAACCCTTGTCCTCTAGGGTGGAAACATAGCAAGGTTCTTTTTAAGGCCTGGAAGATAGAGGGCATCCTTGAGATGGAGAGAGTTACTAGACTCCCTCTCAAAACTGACAATATCCACGCCCTTGGTCAAGTACCTGCCATCATCTCCTAGCTCAATATGCAACTGTATGTCCTCATTCAATTGGTTAAAATATTTCTTGTTCCTGGTCATGTGAAAGGATGCTCCATAATCAATGTACCACACACTGCTACCCACTGAGCTTTCCATGCAAGCTATTAATGAGAAATTCTTCTCGAAATGAGAATTAAACACATCTACCTCAACTGATGTTGCCACATGTTCCTTATTAGACCCCTTCTTCCAGTTAGGACACTTAGTGGCATAATGTCTGAACTAGTGGTAAGAGAAGCATTTCATCTTCCTTAAATCTTTCTTCTTCTTCTCACCCATCTAATTGGACTCGACCTTACCTTGGATCTTCTTGCCCTTGGACTTGCTTCCTTTGCTTGCCAGGGAAAAGTTCTCCTCATCCTTTGTCTTTTCTAAACCTCCAGCTCTCATTCCCATCCAAATTTCCTCTTGGATGTAGTCTGCCCACAACCTTTCCCAGTTGGGAAGATTCTTTCTGCCACTGACTGCATCATGAAAATTCCGCCAAGACTTATGAAGTCTCAATAGCAAAAGACTCACAAGGTCTTTCTCTTCTATAGTCTTTCCCACTCCAGCTAGCTCATCATGAACCTGGGTGAACTTGGAAATGTACGCAATGATGGGCTCTCTTTTGCTCATCCAGATATTTGTTAACTTGTCTTTCAAAGAAAGATTTATTGCATCATTGGAACCCTGATATAAATCTAAGATGGCTTTTGACATCTCATATGTTGTCTTTTTTCCATGGAAATGAGGGATAATATGGTCTCTGACCCCCTAAAAAATGTTCCTCCTCACCTTGCTGTCATTCTTGTTATGTTGGATCAATTGTTGGGCATCTTGAGGTGGCACTATTTGATTCATCGTAAATTCTAGCACCCCATTATCCTCCAACACCATTGAGATCCGCTCCTTCCATGAGCAGATGTTTGAGGCTCCCTCTAAACTGTGATTTGTCCTTAGTCCTTGGAACGCCATACTGCTATCCAAAGATATTGCTCTTCAAAACTCTGGCACAAGCCTTCTACCTAATTTACGCTCTTCACTAATTGATCAATTTGGTGTTGGTTTTTATGCTATTCTCTACTCTGATACCATGTTAATTCTTTGAAACTCTGCAACTACTTAGATGAATAATTGAAAACAAGGCAACTAAAAAGTGAAACCAAATTTACTTTCACCAAGATACAAAGTTTCTTAAAATTTTATAAGCAACAGAGAATAAGTGAGAGATAAAAACACAATTACACAAATTGACACTCTTGTTTACTCAGGAAACCCAAATGGGAAAACCTGCCTTTGTTGTGGCATTTTATTGATTGTTCTTGAGCAATTGGATCTATTACAAAGCAACCTATCTCTGAGAAAGCATTTTGCTTCTTCTCATTAATCTCAGCTGATACAATTGGTCTTGGCTTTCCTTGATCACTGCTTGATCTCGACCCTCTAGCACGCAACTGTTCCCTTGCTGAATAGCCTTGACTTGCCCTGCCTCGTTTCTGATCCCAGTTCCTACTTCCTTGGGCATTGGAGCCCCTATTTCCTTGTGCACTTCTCCTATTTCCTAGCGCACAAGGAGCTCCTAAATCTTACCACACTTGTGGTGCTATTTCCTAGTGCACAAGAGGCCCTATTACCTAGCGAAAATCATAGTTTTAAAAACTGGAGCCGTTGACTAGACCGGTCCACTTAATAAATTGGGTTTCAAACCGGAACTGGTCAAACTGGGACTAGTCAAGCCTAAATGAACTAATCTTTAAAAAAATACATGAAATAATTAGTTTTTAATAAAAAAACTATTTTTAAGATTTAAAACCATGATTCCAAATCAATAGAGACAAAATATGCAAGGTTTGCTCATCTATATACCATGTAAAGATGAATATATCAAAATGGTATCAAGTGCAAGACATATCAACAACAAAATACATAATAAATGGCCTCTGGAGTCTGAAAACAATGCTCTAAGCTATGGGGTCACTGACCTACTACAAATCTACATATCGGTGATCAACAACATGATCACTCCTCATCATGATCAAACTCATCACTACTACTAGACAAGAGATCATCAACATGAGCTACATAAATAATATGGCTCTGAGTTTGAGGACTCCTAAAACTCCTCTACAACTTTAGTAGTAGTAGCAAAAATAGACATCAAAACTACAAATCACTAATCAACATGGTATCTCAAGAAACTCATCATTGATTCAACACTACTAGAAATACATAAACATCATCAACAAGAGATACATAAACATCATCTAGCTTAAAGTCTTCAGACTTGGATTGCTCAACCTTATAACATGAGAGAAATTGAAAAGGTTTAACATGCCTAACCAATGCTTTTGGTTTGAGTGAAGGGTTCATCTCCTCAACCTTATAATGTGGTAGAAAAAAATTAGCATGCATAACCAATTGTTTTCCTTTGAGTGAAGGGTGCATTCTTGTTAAGGCCAAGGTAAAGGAGTTCAACAATCATTACCACCAACATCAACAAAGTTCAACAATCAATGCCACAAACATCAAGGTTTTTAAAGGGCTTCATGCCTAAGTTGCCGGAAACGGCTACCCTAACCCCCAAAACAACGTTTTGCCGTTTTAGATCTGGATCTGGGAACGAAACACCAGAAAAACGTTTTAGTGCCATTTTTTGTTTTTGGATACATGACGTGTTTTTCAAACAACGTTTTTGTAGAAAAAACGTGCCGTTTTAAAAAATTGAAAACGTTTTCCGAAATTCTGAAACGTATTTGGAAAAAGTTTAAATGTTTGACAACAAAAAAATGGTTTTGAGGTATGCCCGCCGGGAATAGCAAACCTAAACTTGAAAATTCGCTTACAAAACTACACTTTACTAACTTATACGCATTACTAAACCTAAGCTATTTGCTGCTGCCTTATTCATAACCCGTTTGGCGTTAAGCCGCCGTCGAGACAGGTTACTTGTTGCTGCGTTACTTGCTATTCAGTAACCAGTTTGGCTGCGGATAGTTGAAACTTGAGAGTCGAGTTGAAAGCGTTGTCTGTTCGAAGAATCAAAAATCAAGTTGAAGACTCGAGAGCTATCTGCGCGAGGTATGTAGTATTTAAATTTACGTGTATTAGTCTTTAGAGTGTTTCACGACAAAACTTCTACATGGCTTTGACTATGTTAGCGTCTCACTACAAAAATTTTATATGTTTTAACTTTTTTTTCTTATTTCTACTGTGATCGGCGGCTTAAACATTTTTGTTTCAAGTTGACGGGTGAGGTATCCCGATTCCCCATACTTGAGCTATGAGACGAATTCTTTCTGACATATCCATGGATAGTGACTAAAGGTGTCAAACTGTCGACAAAACATGCCCACTAATTTTGATTTATATACATGATTTTGATGAACTTTGGTTGGTCAAGGTGTCCAAAATTCTACAGCGCATTGTAATACTGTGAGTTCTGTTAAAGCATATGACAATAGAAAACAATGAAAGAATAAATCTCTTAGAATTTAAATCTTGTATTTTAAACTTTATATCAGCCTGTCATTTTAATGTTTGTGCACTCGACCAAGTTTTCTAGGACTTGACAAATATAGAATACCTAAGTGGGCAAGCCAAACAAGATTGCCATGCTTTGACTTTGACTGGCATTTTAGGTGAGTGCTTGCCATTGGTATTCTTGTCAAGAAAAGTTAATGAGTTTTCAAAGTCTTTGTAAGTAGTCTAGGTGGTGCAGGTTGTAGTCTGTTTCATGCAGATGCAAGCCTCAAGGTCATCATTAGCCTCTAATGGACACCTAGGTCACCATCCAGTTGTAGTCTAACTAAGTAGTTTGCCAATTTTAATTTACCAGGCTTTTGGTGCCCGCTTCAACCTGAAAAGAACATTCAACAACTTACAATGTACATACTAGATGCTCTTTACTTGCAAAAATGGACCCTTGTGGCAGATTAATAGATTCTTCTTCCTCCAAGTCTCTGTTCAAACTTCAGGAGGCACTCTATGCATCCATTGTTATAGTATCTAGCCAAGATGAGCAACCATGGTTAGAAATAACCTGATTGTAACCAACTTTGCTATAAGTGTGAATTGTAAAAGTTTAAAACAGAATGTCAGAAATAGATATATTTAATATTACCCATTAAATGGCAGACAAATTGATCATTAATGACATTCATATTATAGACATAAACATTTACACCATAAAGTACATAACATTGGTACATCATTGGTCCTATCCACTAAATAATAATAATTTTTTTTAGTTGGGACAAAAATTCTTAATTATCAGTATCTGGCAATGAAAATAGTGACCATGTTGTATGCAACCATGCTGTATTTTTAATATATGATATATTGATATTTGTCAATTTTCTTTTTCAGTTTCATTTACAACATCATTCATGGCAACTTCATGTTCAGCCTTTCATGTGGCAGAGGAAGTGGCACAGGAAATTGAATCAACCCTTGGGCCTAAAGTTAATCCAAAGTCACCACTTTGGAAATATGTATCTACTGTTGGGAAGATCCAAGGAGGTGGATCATTGGCATGGGTTTGCAGTGAGCGTAAAAAGGAGTATAAGGGATCATACACACGGGTTAAAGCACATTTGCTTGTGTTAAAAGGCAATGAGGTTCGAATATGCACTGGCCCACCTAAAGAGAATGGGGCAAATGGAAATGGTTTAAGCAAGGTAAAAATTGCAAAATATCAGAGAGAACAAGACGAGGCAGATGCTAAAGCAAATGAGGCAAATCTTGCCTCCCATTTAAAACACCCAACAAGGTTGGGAGCATCTTCATCAAAGCCTCCACTTCATTCTCATGGAATTGTTGGTTCAAAGCGGTCAAATTTGGGACCGCTTGAGAAGAGTTTTAATAATGATGCTCGAGAGATCGCAGATGCAGCTGTAGCCCAATGCATTTATGCAAGTGGCCTTCCGTTTAACCTTGTGCGATCTCCTTACTGGGCAAATATGGTAAAATTTTTGAATGAAGCCCCAAGAGGGTACAAGAGCCCTGCATATGAGAAGATACGCACCACATTGTTGAGTGCTTAAAAGTTAGATTTGGAGGCTAAATTAGCGCCCTTCGTGATTCATGGCTCATTTCAGGGGTGTCCATCATTTCTGATGGATGGAAAGATCAAAGAAATAGGCCTTTGATCAATGTGATTGCTCAGAGCCCACATGGGGCAATGTTTTTGAAGGCAGTGGATTGTGAGGGGCAGATGAAAGATTCTCAATTCATTGCTAACATCTTGATTGAAGCAATTGAAATAGTGGGGCCTGAAAAAATTCCAGGTAATAACTGACAATGCAATGGTGTGTAGAGCAGCAGGCCTAATTATTGAAGACAAATATCAACACATCTTTTGGACTCCTTGTGCTGTATATTCATTGAACCTCATGTTGAGCAAGTTGGGGAAGCAAATTGAGTGGATTCGAGTTATTTTTGAGGAGGCAAAAGAAATTCAAGCCTTTATCACAAACCACCACATGTCTCAAGGCATTTACATGGAATTTGCTAAGTTGGAGCTCCTTAAGGTACCTATACTTTAAAGTATAAATTTTAAAGAATATTAAATATTTCATAAATTCTAATTTCTGACTCTAAATTCAAATATCTAAATTGGATTCTCAAATGTCATGATTCGTGAATCATAATAGGTTATTCAATCAAATTATGATTTTTAATTTGTTGAAATTTGAAACATTGGCAGTTTGACACCTGCAGGTTGCCGAGACTTGATTTGCTTCTCACATCATAGTCTTAACAAGGCTCATGCAGGTGAAAGATGCATTACAATCAATGGTATGCGGTTCTCTTTGGAATCAATGGAGGAAATCCCAATTTGATAGAGCACAAGCAATGAAACGGTTGGTTGTTGATGATGAATGGTGGGATAGGGTGGAGTACCTCTTGGCATTTACTAAGCCAATTGTGGATTTGCTCTGTATGTTTGACACATATATGCCTAATCTGAGAGAGGTGTATGAGGGCATTGATTCCATGATAGAGAAGATAAGGTTGGTTATAAATGCCAAGGAGAATGACCCGGATGAAATCTTTTACAGAGAAGTAAAATATATATTGACCAAAAAGTGGAACAAGATGACCACCCCATTGCACCTTTTAGCCTATGTAGTGAATCCAAAAGATTATGCTTCAGAGTTTCTATGTGATCCAGAAAGAAGTGCACCAAACAAAGACCTATAAGTCACAGAAGGATTTAAAAATGCTTTTAGAAAGCTTTTTGTAGATCTTGAAATTGGGCTTCGGATTCGTGCACAGTTTTCTCATTTTGTGGGATCAAAGGGTTGGGTTGTGATATTGAGTGTATATGGGACAAGAGCAGATTAAGTCCAATTGAGTGGTGGAACTTCTATGGTGGGGCACTTCGACATATCCAAAAATTGGCCATCAAGATCTTGTCACAAGTTGCTAGTTCCTCTTCAGCAGATTGGAACTGGAGTACATACAACTTCATCCATTCAGTGAGGTGAAACAAATTGGGCTCTAAGAAGGCTAAGGAACTAGTGTATGTTCATTCAGACCTTCGCCTTCTGGCACACAAGAGAGATGAATACAAATTTGGGCCCACCAAATTATGGGATGTGGAACCAGAGTTGCCTGACTTGGATATGACATTGAATGCCATGTCTCATATGAATTTGTTTGATTTGGAGTCACCAATAGGTGGATCTTCAAGTGGACATGGCAGCAATGTTCCCAGTGCCACTTCTAGAGAGGATGTGGAAGTGGAACATTATAGTGGCATGAATGAAGACATATTTGATGATATGTAAATGTAATTTTTGATGGTGTTTTAACTTTTAAACTTTTGAACAACCATATGATGTTGAAATATTGGTACCGGAGGACAGGTGGTTCCCTAAGGCTTTGATTTTTGGCCTAGGGAAAAGTGTCCAAAAGAATTTATTTTTTTTCCTAAAGTGACTTTATAATTTTTATAAAGTTAAATCTAATTTAAAAGTGACTTTAAGTGATAAAGTTACTGAAGTCTAATTTTAAAGTGACTTTAATAAAGTCAATGTAAAATTAGAAAGGAAAAGTGACTTTGGAAATAAATGACTAAGTGGGTCTTTATTAAAGTGGGGTGGATTAAAAAATAAAAGGTGAGATTTAAATGAGCATTTAATCTCAGCCCTAGATCTCAATCTATTTCAGCCATTGGATTTAGAGGTTACCCAATTGTCACTTAGGATTAGATTAAAGGAGGAAAAGGAGGCAAAAGGTCATCAATTCTTTCATGAGCAGATTGAGAGAAGGAGAGTAAGGGAGATTTCTGGACAGTGAGGAGAAGGAGGCTGCAAATCCATACAACAGAGTTTCAGCAAGGTGGAGTCTCGGCAAGGCTGAGTTTAAGCAAGTCTGTACAGCGGAGTTTCAGTAAGTCTGTACAGCGGAGTTTCAGCAACGGAGTTTCAGCAAGGCGGAGTCTCAGCAAGGTTGAGTTTCAGCAAGTCTGTACAACGGAGTTTCAACAACGCAGAGTTTCAGCGAGTCTGTACAGCGGAGTTTCAGCAGGACGGAGTTTCAGCAAGGCTGAGTTTCAGCAAGTCTGTACAGTGGAGTTTCAGCAAGGCTGAGATAAGTTGTAAAAGTTTTCTCGCTGATTTT
>APFE031216813.1:39473-59969 GCA_000404065.3 Pinus taeda | reverse complement strand
TTTACTTCAGAGACAAGATGGGTGTGGTGAGGAACACCTTCCTCGGTAAGAGGGAGTGTTGAAATTTGGTACCGGAGGACAGGTGATTCCTTTAGACTTTGATCTTTGGGCTAGGGAAAAGTGTCCAAAAGATTTTAATTTTTCTCCTAAAGTGACTTTGTAATTTTTATAAAGTTAAAATCTAATTTAAAAGTGACTTTAAGTGATAAAGTTACTAAATCTAATTTTAAAGTGACTTTTATAAAGTCAATGAAAAATTAGAAAGGAGAAAGTGACTTTGGAAATAAATGACTAAGTGGGTATTTATTAAAGTGGGTGAATTAAAAAATAGAAAGTGAGATTTAAATGAGCATTTAATCTCAGCCCTTGATCTCAATCTATTTTAGCCATTGGATTTAGGGATCGCCCAAAAGTCACTTAGGGTTAGATTAAAGGAGGAAAAGGAGGAAAAGGTCATTCATTCTTTCATGAGCAGATTGAGAGAAGGAGAGCAAGAGAGCAAGAGAGATTTTTGGACAGGGAGGAGAAGGAGACAGTAGCTTGGCACACATTTCAAGGCAACAGTTTAGCAAATCCGTACAGCTAAGTGAGCTCACTGTAAAAGGCAGATTTTTGGGCACGATTTTTAGGAGGATGTACAACAGATTTTTTGCACAAAATCGAGGGCCGTACAACAGATTTTTTTTGCATAGAAATCGAGGGCCGTACAACAGATTTTCTGCACAAAAATCGAGGGCAGTACAATTGATATTTTGTATAGAAATCGAGGTCCGTACAGCAGCCGTACAACAGTTTTCCAGGGCACAGAAAACGAGATAAGGTGTAAAGTTTGTTTGTTGACTTTTTGCTGAATATTTCTCACTGTAAAAAAACATTTTTTCAGAAATAAGGAGCTCTCGAACTGGTTTTCCCCAAGATTTGTAGGGGGTTTTTCCAGGGTCAGATTGACCAAAAATCATTGTGTTTAAATGTGTTAAATGAATGTTTGTACCTGCTGATTTTTTATTTATGCATTTTCCAGCATTCTGTAAAATTTCCAGAATTTGTGTTTTCAGCAAAATTTACTTTTTCAGTTGTTGAATGTATGGATATGGGAAAGGGCATTTAACTATTATGGGAGAAATAAGGTGAAACTGAAAACCGGGGTGGGAAATGAGAAATTTTTACATATGAATTATGAGTAATGATAGTAGATTGCCAGTCATAGTTCGTTTTGTACTTTGTAGTATGTACTATGTAGTAATTAGTATGCATTATTAATTTTGGTAATGATGGTGTTCATGTAACTTGTCATGTTGATAACTTGATGTTTGAAATTTGAAACAAAAACTTGATGATATGTTGAAACTTGAAACTTGAATCATGAATGTTATAATAACCGTTAATGATGTTGACAATGTTGAATATTTATGGCATATGTTGAATTGATGATGATGAATCATGATAGATTATAGATGATAATCTAGATTCTGAAATATGAATGGTAATATGAAATTTTTATTTTTAATATATTATATATATATATATATATATATATATATAATTATGTGCTGTTTCCTGCCGTATTATATCCAGATATTTTGAAAAATTGCTGTATCCGTTTCAAACCCTGTCCTCGTATCTGTTCGTGTATCTGTTTCCTGGTAACTTAGCTTCATGCTCTTGACCAAATGCCAATCTCATACCCTCACGCATGATGGAATCAAATGGAAACATTGCAAACACCCAAACCATGAAATCCTGAAAACCATTAAATCTGCTGAATTTTGAGTGAAATCTACAATTCTAGTTTCTCCATATGAAATCCAATGAGGTCGAAACCACTCTCAAACATTTTGAGTCATTTCATGGCAATGCTAAAAATTTAAGTAAAAGGATGAAAATTAAAATTAAAGGAAATGACACTTTTACTTTAAGAATTTAACATTACCATTAATTGCCAACATTGCTAGGGTTGAGATGTGTCAGGAAAATGAGAGGGTAGGCATGTTTTCTCGGAGGGACTATTTTTGGAGGAAAACGACCCCAAATTTCCCTCAAAACAACTTCAAAACTCACAAAAAATCATTTTGTGGGGTTTATTGCTGCCTTGGCAATAAACCAACTGGTTTATGATGGAACTGGCCGGTTTGACCATAAACTGGATGGTTAGGACTGGTTTTTCTAATTTTTTGGCGAAGGGAGCGGGCAAATCGGGTTTTTTTGCCGGTTTGATTCGGTTGGCTAGTGAACCGGCTAGTTTGACCCGATCGGCTAGTGAACTAGCAGGTTTGATTCGGTTGGCCAGTGAATCGACCAGTTTGACCCGATCGGCTAGTGAACTGGCCGGTTTGACCGGTTACCGGTTCAAATCGATTAGTTTTTAAAACACGTCCATGTACATGTCAACAATCCAAGAAGCAGAGTATACAACGGTGGAGCCCAATTTGTGTCATTATCATAATTGTAATGCAAATTTTCCTTTTGTAATGTAAAAATGATATTAGTACGAATAATAAGCCATGTAACAACACCTAGGTAAGCCTATGATTCTTCTCAAAGGGTTTCACTCTAGGGATTTTTTTAACCTCACCAAATTATTTGTGTTTGTAAACACAGATAATTGATAGAGTTTTTCTCCCATATATACCCCAAAGCTAGGGTGGAGCTCATTGACGAGGTCTTAGGTGAGTCCTAGTTTTATCGAGTCTATGTATTTTTCTCATACTAGAGCACGTGTCTTGTTGTAAAATGTGGTTGAGTCTTAAAGGTCTGAGTCTATGCGTAAATCCCCTTCTAAGTGTTGAATTTGTAATATCTTGATGGAAAGGTGTTATCTAGGAACTAAGTTGCGTGAAACGCCGAAACATCTAGAAGTTTCTGAAACGGGGACGACTCGAAACGCGACCCCCGGAAAATGGAAACGCAACCGAAATGTCATATATATATATATTAAATAAATTATAATTTATAACACATTATTTTGCAAGAAATGAAAGAATGAGACATATAAATGACATTTTAGGAGGAAATCCAAATTTATATTAACTCCAATAGATGATTACATGATGCAAATATCCAAAATTAGCCTTTATAGATGAGGCTTTACATTATGTGCTAAAACTGAAATAAAACATGAACTAAAGACAGTCATGGCTACATCAACATATCATTACTAATACAAATCCTCATCCTCATTAGCAAAGATAGAACAAGATGCTTGTTCAGTAGTAGAGGCAACTCTACTATTGCTTCCAGATGCACTTGCATCCCCACTGGCACAAATATCAAGAGCAGAAAGAGAGAGCTCTAAATCTGAAAATTCTGCATCCACATCCGATTCTTTATGAGGTCCACTTGTATATTCTTCACCCCTATGAGACACAAGACGTAGGTTTGAATGCACATATACTAGGTCCTCTGCCTTCTGCGATCCAAACCTGTTGTGCTTCACACTACGAATGAAACTTTAGGTGCTCCAATTCCGTTTTGTTGATGAAGAGCTTGCCACTTGTGATAGGAAACGAGTGGCAAGACTTTACAAATGAACACCACTTGCCCCATGACAAGTCCACCAGTTAACTAGGTTCATGGTCCTCCTCTCATCCAAAGCTGATATGTTTGCAAAATCCTCTAATCTAGCAGCAAAACAGGCCACATAAAAATTAATTTATTTGTGTGTTATGGTGTTAGATGGGGCCCACACCCTCTTTCCACAAGTTGAGATGGTTGAAAAAGGCTTAAAAAAAATTTCATTTCTCTTTTGTCGTTGAAACTCAGACTATTGTGTCAAAACTCTTTCGAAACGCCGCCGACCGTACTATTCGACGTTTCGGAATCACGAAACGCCGTACGGTACGACCGACGGTGTTTCAAAGCTGTTTCGGTGTTTCGAGCCGTCCTGGGTATTGGTACGCCACTAAAACCGGTGTTTCCTGCAATATAGTCTAGGAATATTTTGGTGAATGGTTCCTCATAATTAGAATGCCATTACCAAAATATTTTTTAGATACAGTTAGAGGGTGGAAAAGTATTTAATCGTCTCTTGATTCTATTATTTTTAATTTTTAGCAAAAATAAATCTTAAATTAAGCCAGAAATTGTCAAAAAAAAATGAAGGGAAAATTAATTACCCTCCAAGGGGAAAATATATCAAAAAACTATTTGAGGCTATTTCCTCATTTCCAAGGCAGAAAGGACTAGTCAAGAAATTGGTTAGGCTAGAGAAGACTATTTTCTAGGAAATCGATTTTTTTTGGGCTAAGATGTGAATTATTTTGCACAAGTAATGATAATTCTATTTTTTGAAGGTCCTCCAGTGGTCCAGAAGTCAAGGTTTGACCCTCCAACACAATGAACAAGAAAAATCAATTTTTTTTGGAGATTTGTGCCAACTAATCAAGGGACCAAATTTTTTCCACAAGGATCAAGCCATGGATCGATGCAACTAGCCGTTATTTCCACTTGGAGGGGTTAATCCCTCTCATCTTTTCTATATAAGGAAGATTTCAAGCTCCTCATTGTATCTTGACCTCACTAGATCAACATTTTCTTTGTACTGAGCTTAAGCTCTGCTGTAATTTCTGCATTAATAAAAGTCTTTGGGGTTTCAATTCAAGGTATTTTCTTGCTTGATGATTCATGGTATGTGTTGATTTTTTTTTTGTAAGCTTGGTAGGATTACATCATCATCATGTCCAACTTTTCACCCAGATTGGGGGGATAGCACAAGATTTGAACCCAAGACTTCTGGTTCGGTGAGACTTCATTTCCACGACCATTGCCTATTGAGCTATGCTTATTGGACATGATATCTGTTGAAATTATTTTAATGTTGTAATTGTTTTAAATGAAGATTCTTGTTCCATAACTAGTGGTTGGATTATCTATTAGCACAGGTATCTTGCTTTAGGTACTAGGTTAGAGTAAGCACATTGAACTTAGCAGATTTAGAAGGTATCTCTAGATCTCTAGACTTGTTGTGTGAATCGAACCTCTCTGAAACTAATAATCTATCCTATGTGTAGAGATCTTCATATATTCGGCCCTTGGGTGTAACCCAAGTACATGGACTGAAGGTGATTGCATTTTGTTTGGACTCTGAGCTTATCTAACGATTTATTGTGTAGGGTTTTGGGTTTGTACATCAAAATACATAATATTTCTCTTACTTATTTTCAAATCTACTGGGCTATAAATGATTTTTTTGCTAGTTAGAGCTAATATTTCCTTGTAGATATTGTAAATAATTTGTAAATTATTTTGTAAACTATTTCTAACCCTTGTATATTATTTTTCTCATTTATAAATAATATTTTGGGGTTTTTGTTTTAGATTTTTTCTAGATCTTGTGCCTTGGCTCTATTTATTTGACTTATACGCGCCATCAAGTCAGGGATGCAAGGACAAATATGAAGTAAGACCTTTGAGACCCTCACCTAGCCTAAACGGCTAGGGTTTGGGCCCATTTTCGTCTTTGGAAGAGCCGTCCATGTGAAAATTTTATCACTGCAGCCACTGATTTATTTTTCCTACTTATTCCGCAATAAGTTATTTATGTAATTACTTCAATTAACATTAAAATAAATACTGCTGCAGATATCACACCATAATATAGAAACAACCATTAACACATTAACATAGATATTTTGGACAACAGTCCCCGGAAAAACTCAATGTGGGAAAACAGGTGCAGCAAGGGAGGATTTTATTATTCAGCAATTTTTCTGTACAACAGGGTGCCAAACTGGCTTACCCACAGAGAGAAATAATTCTCCAACCCTCTCCCAATTCCAGCATCAGCCCAACTGACCTTTGCGTGGCTCTCAAACCCTCTGCGTCATCCCTGGGCCTCTCTGCGTCACTCACGCAGGCCCAACAAGTGACTGCACAGTCTTCTGCTGCCTCTGCGTCTGCTTGAAAAGCCCTGCGTCTGCCTCTCCTGCCTCAGCGCTGATCTCCAGTGGTTGATCCTACCTCTCTGCTCCATACTTGTGGCCTCCTGACTGCTCACTAGACCACTAGTTCAATTTTTCAGCTAACCCCGCTCCAGAAATTGAACTGACTGGCCTCCCTCAGTGTGTTCTCCAAGTGACCCTCAAGCCTCCTCTTATACTTTTCTAGTTGACAAATCAACGACCGAGATTAAGTCCCTAACCAACGGCTAAGATTAAATCTGGCTTGATCCATGACTTTTGGACCATTTTAACACAATTTTATCTTAATACACATTAATATTTTATTTTCCCTAAGTTTAGACTCAGGGACTCTATTAGAAATATTAATTATTTTAATATCTCCCAAACTGTTTAGAATTTGCCCAAACCCTTTCTGGGTATTGGAGATCTCATGTGCCTTAGCCTCTCCACCAATTTTCGAGGCTAGAGCACATCCGATGCTACCCAAAATCAACACTCTCTCTTAGAGAGGACTATGCTCTAACAATACTCTTCACTGAGTATCACCTCGATCATCTGGCATCGGTCCCTGTGTTAATGCTAAGCCTCCATGCCCAACATCCTCTGCACTGCAGCATCCTGTACTGCTGCCCATGGCTTTGCTACTACCACTGCTGCATCTGTACAACAACTCCCTCTGCATCCGTGCTGCTGCTGGTCCTTTCTCCCAACACTGCATCCGCATTGCAACTCCCTCTGCATCCTTATAGTTATCACTCCCATTTCTGCTACTGAAACGGGGTCTTTACCATCTCCATATTTTCCTTGAAGTAGTCAAATTTTGTCCTTCCAAGGGCTTTGGTGAGGTGTCTGCCACCTGTTCTCCTGCAGGAGTGTAGCTTAACTATACAGCTCCTCGTTGGACATAGTCCTTGACAAAGTGACATTGGATATCAATATGCTTCGATCTATCATGAAACATTGGATTCTTAGAGAGCTTGATGTAACTCTAATTATCACACATGATTTTGGTCGCCTCCATATTCCTTCTGAATAGGTTCACAAGCAGTTTTCTAAGCCATATGGCCTCACACGAAGTTGTGCTTGCCGCCATATATTCTGCCTTAGATGAGCTTGGAGCCACAGACTTCTGTCTCCTACTGCATGAGGAGGTCATTCCTGATCCAATATTGAAACAATACCCAGAGGTACTTTTCCGATCCATTGAACTTCTTGCCCAATTTGCATCAGTAAATCCACTCAATCTGATATCCTTACTCCTAGTGTACAGCAGTCCATAATCGACTGTTCCCTGTAAATACCTAAGAACATGTTTGGTTGCTGCCTAGTGCGCCCTCTTTGGTTCCACCATGAACTGACTAAGGGTGTTGACAAAGTAGCAAATGTCTGGCCTGGTATTGACCAAATACATCAGGGACCCTATGAGTTGCTTGTATAGGGTGGGATCGACATCCTTGTCTTTTAATGCATCAATCTTCTTCCAGTTGGTGATCATTGACATAGCCATAGGTCTACGGTCCTCTATCCCAAATCTTTTCAGGATTTCTGTAGCATACCTCCCTTGCCCAAGGAAGATTTCTCCCTTGTGCTACCAAATTTCCAACCCTAGGAAGTAGTGCATTTGTCCCAAATCCTTCATATCGAATTCTATGGCTAGATTCTTCTTGCAGTCCCTAATGAGCCTGGATGATCCTATCAGAAAGAGATCATGCACATATAATACTAAGATTAGTGACTTGTTCTCTACAACCAGATAGTAGAGATTGGGATCCGCGTCACTCTTGACAAACCCCATCTTCTGCAAGTAGCCATCTATTCGACCATACCATGCTCTCGGTGCCTGTTTCAGCCCATACAAAGATTTCTTCAATCTGCATACATGAGACTTCTTCTCATGATTTTCAAAGCCCTCTGGTTGTTCAATGTATACCTCCTCTTCTATTACCTCGTTCAGAAATGCCGTTTTGACATCCATTTGATGGATCTCCCATCCCATCTGAGTTGCAAGAGATATCACAATCCTAATAGATTTATACCTGGCTACCGGGGCGAAGGTCTCCTTATAGTCAATCCCTTCCTTTTGAGGATACCCATTAGCCACAAACCTAGCCTTGTATTTCTCAACACTGCCGTTTGCAGCGTATTTGATCTTGTAGATCCATCTTGAACCTACCACTGATCTGTTTTGAGGTCTTGGCACCACCTCCCAAACATCATTTACCATTATGGAGTTGTATTCCTCTACCATCGCATCTAGCCAAACCTGATGTTGAGCTGCCTCCTTGAAACTGGCAGGCTCTCCATCCTAAGCTACTAGTGCCTGATATCTATCTGGATGTTTTCGCTCCCTCTTTTTGTTTCTTGGTGCACCGATGAAGTCCTCTGCATCTCGCAGAATCTGACGAAGTTCCCTGCTAGTTCTTCCTCTGCCAGCAAGTGCTTCTGTTCGCTCCTCCTCCTCATCCTCAGAATCTTCCTGTCCTGAGGAAGAATTCTTTACTTTTGTTGGTTGAAGAAGCTTAACCAACGACTCCTCTTTCGACTGCTCCTCGGAAGGCATCTCGCGAGATCTTCTGAAAGCCCTGTCCTCCATGAACTTTACATCTTGTCATACCATTACCTTCCTGCTCCCTAGAAGATATATTATGTATGCCTTAGCGTTCTCGCTATATCTTACCAGATATCCCTTTTCCGCAGTTTGATCTAGCTTCTTCCTCTTGTCTTCGGGTATGCGACAATATGCTAGACTCCCAAATATCCTGAAATGACTAACTTCATGTGTCTTCCCTGTGAAGACTTTCTCTAGAGTAATCTTGCCCACTGCCCGATGACGAGTCCTGTTCTGAACATAGACTGTTGTGTTGCATGCTTCTGCCCACAGGAATTTTGGCATATCTTGATCATACATGATGGCCCTAGCTCCTTCTACAATATTCTTGTTCTTTCTTTTTGCTACCCCATTCTGCTCTAGATTATATGGAGCTGTCCACTCTCTTCTGATGCCCTCCTTAGCACAAAAATCAGTGTAGTCATTATCGACATATTCTCCACCATTATCTGAGTGCAAAACTTTTATTTTCTTCCTAGTTAGATTCTCCACTAGAGCCTTGAACTCCTTGAATCGATAGAAAACCTCATCCTTGGTTTTCAGAATATAAATCCAAGTTTTCCTTGAGTGGTCATCAATGAAAGTAAGGAAATACTCGGTACCACTGAGAGCTTTGGCAGACATAGGTCTGCAGATATCAGAGTGTATCAAACCTAGTACACTCTTGTAAAGACTGTAAATAAATTTTAAATAGCTATTTACTCTGAACAACATATGAAATTTTCATGAACATGCTTTAAAATTGAACAAAATCTCATATTTCAAATTGATTGATTTGATGAGAATTACCTACTTGGTTTCCTGTGGATGAAGAGGCTTCAGAATTGCTTCAGCTCTCTCCCGTTACCAAAAGACCATAACCTCCAGCCAAACTAAGTACAACCTAGGTACTCAGTCCAGAATGCTTCTCAATTGCTGCACTTTATTCCCCCGTGCCCAAAAACTTCAAAACAAACAAGGCTTAGTCTTTATTGTTGAAAATTCTGTGTTACAAGTTTTCCTCCTCCTTTTTACCCCCTTTCCTCCAATTGCCCCTTCCTTCTTATAAGTCCCCGTTCACCGACTTCCTCCATCTCCGTGTCTTAATTTTGATACGTGTTGATTTTATAAAACAAAATCTGATTTGATTTGGAGGTTTTATTCGAATATCAAAATTTATTTATTTATTTATTTTTTCTACGTTAAGACTAACATAAGTACCCACGAGGGATTTGAACCTGTGACCTATCGCAAGGAGTGCCTTAACAGCGCACCCATTCACCGTCAATCCAAAGCCCCGTGGGCCGAATATCCAAATTTGATTTAGAAGAGTTTATTTATTATTTTAATGATTTATTTTAATTTATTTAATTTATCATTTTAATTTAATTTAATTTAATTTAATTTTATAAATTCTAATTTACAATTTTATAAATTTTAAACATTAAAACTAACATTTCTATTCGTTTGAGGGTTTAATATATATATAGTGCGTTACATACGGGTCCATGCATACGTAGCTATCGTATGGAGGCCTCAAATGTATTCTAATACTTGTATTTTATTTATAGCTATAGGTGGGTCATTACATACATCCCTCCTTCCAAAAACTTCGTCCCGAAGTTAGGGTTTCTAAAATATATTAATGATTATTATGATTATATAAGTCTTTACATTTACAAAATTGAATTTGTTTTCTTTAATATTTTTAAAATTTTACAACTATAATATCCATGTTCTGCCCCAGTCGGTTTCCCAACTATTCTATAATCATTCTGTCCTTATTAATCTCTTCCACTTCCATCCTATTCGCCCTCTACTAGAGTATGCCATGGCATCAACTATACTGACTAACCAATCTTAGACTTTTAAGGGTATCAACGTCGATTATATCAACCTGATTGCCCAGTAGGCATCTGACAGTCATCATCACACGTCTAGGGGAGTGTGATTCGCAGAGTCTTCCCATGACTCTAGGTTTTAGAGGATAAACGGTGGGTAATACCTCCACCCCTCCCAATGGGACCAGGGTTAACACCCTATTGTGGAATCTCTTTGGCCTTAATTGTTCTGAAGTTTTTGTCATCACGTGGTCATCTTGGTAACGATATTATCTGCAACATAAACACTTGTCTATGCATTTATAAAATATGTATCAACATATTCAAAACAAATAGTTTATGTATAATTCATACATGTTAACTACAGTATAACATACTTGGCCATATTCTACTAATGTTATTAGCTTTCATATTTAAAATGTAATCATTCTTTTATTTCTATCTCATCAATCATATCGATATGCATAAATGAAACTAAATTATAATATCTTAATTCCCCTCAGAAGCAAAATTACTAAAATATTTAAACTTTACTTTGATAACTATAATTTAGTAAGATCAAGAACATATTCCGCCTTGGTATCCACGTACCAGTGGAATTAAACAGATAACATATCACAAAAATTCACGTTTATATGTTATCATTCCAAAATGGTTCCAAGTTTCTGATTTAAAGTAAAGTAAATATATACAAAACATGGTTTAAAGTTTTTCAAAATTGACACAAGTTGGGGTATTTTTGACATATGATTTCCGTATCTTCCCAAGTAGCCGATTCAGGACTATACTTGTCCCACTGGACCTTAACTTGGTCTACCAGATGATACCTGAGCTGTCGAACCCTACATTTCAGTATACGTAATGGTTCGACCGATATGATTCGTTTGTCCGATACCCGCAGTTCCTTCCATTGAAGGTTATGAGATTGGTCAGCTATGTAATGCCTTAATACAAATACATGAAATACATTATGAACTTTATGCAAGTGAGGTGGCAGTGCAAGACGATAGGCGATAGGTCCAACTCTTTCCATGAGTTTAAATGGTCCAATAAATCAGAGTGACAAGTTTGTCCCTTTTCCGAATCGAATTGTGCTTTTCTTCGGTTTGATGTGGATGAAAACTCGATCGCCTACTTCATACTTCCTATCAGTTTTGTGAGCATCAACATAACTCTTTTGTCTAT
The DNA here is from genome assembly GCA_000404065.3 of Pinus taeda. NCBI lineage: Eukaryota > Viridiplantae > Streptophyta > Pinopsida > Pinales > Pinaceae > Pinus > Pinus taeda. Next base: position 48,459 of record APFE031216813.1, on the reverse strand, counting down.
CATGTGCTTTTTTTAACCATTGCCTAATTTGTTTTACCTGCTTCTCCATTTCTTGGATTAATTTTGGCCCTACTATCACTTGATCTTCTAGCTTGTCCCAACTTAACGATGTTCTGCAAGGTCTGCCGTATAATGCTTCAAATGGAGGCATTCCGATTGAACTGTGGTAACTGTTATTGTATGCAAATTCGATTAAGGATAAGTACTTTTCCCAGTGCGATTGCTGATCCATAACATACATCCTCAACATATCTTCAAGTACTTGATTTACTCTTTCTGTTTGCCCATCAGTTTCAGGATGATAAACTGTACTTAAATTTAGTTGAGTTCCTAAGGTTGCCTACATGCAAGTCCAGATTTTTGAAGTAAATCGTGAATCTGTATCTGATATGATCTTCTTAATTACTCTATGAAATCTGAAAATTTCATTTATGAATACTCTAGCTACGTCAACAACTTCGTAAGTATATCTTACGGGAATGAAATGGGCACTTTTTGTTAATTTATCCACTACCATCAGAATAGCATTGTGTGTTTGAGAAGTAAGAGGTAGCCCAGTGATAAAATCCATAGAAATGATCTCCCATTTGGTCATAGGAATGTCGTGAGGTTGTAAGAGACCTGCTGGATGACACTGATCAACTTTTACTTGTTGACATTCCAAACATCTTGCAACGAATTGAACGATATCACGTTTCATGCTCGACCTTAAGAAGAATTTCTTGGTATCGATATATATTTTTTTTACTTCAGGATGTGCACAATATACTGCTCTGTGGGCTTCCTTAAGGATGGTGTCCCGAAGATTCTTATTATCAAGAATATACATCCTTCCATGAAATCGTAAAGATTCCATCATCTTCTAGTTCATATCCTTCAAACGTAGATTCTTGTGGCTTCTTACTTTCAAGACTAGATCTTACTTTTAAACCAGTGATTTTTTATTAGATGTTCTAGTACTCGATGCCTTAAGTCTACTTTGATAGGTATGAGAGAAAATATCCGGAGTCTTCTGTTTAAAGCATCTGCCACTACATTTTCGTTTCCTTTAATATATGATATTCCAAAGTCATATTCACTTAGGAATTCACTCCATCGTCTTTGTCTAGCATTCAAGTCTCTTTGGGTGAACAAATATTGAAGACTTTGATGGTCGCTTTTAAGTGTAAAACTTCGCCCCACTAGATAGTGTCTCCAAATTTATAAAGCTAGTACTACGACTGCTAACTCTAAATCATGAATAGCGTAGAGTTCTTCATGAGGCTTTAACTTTCTTGAGACATATGCTATTACTCCTCTATCCTGCATTAATACTGCACCTAACCCATGTTTGGATGTATTAGTACATACCATAAAATCTTTATCCATATTAGGGACTTTTAAGATTGGTGCACTAGTCAGTAGTCTTTTGAGTTCAGAGAATGCTTTATTACATTCCTCAGTCCATTCATACTTAACACCTTTACGTTGAAGAGTTGTAATCGGCTTTGCAATTTTGGAGAATCCTTCCACAAATCTTCGGTAGTAATCGGCTAAACCCATAAAGCTTCGTACTTCATGTGTGTTTTTCGGTATTGGCCATTCCATGATTGCTTTTACCTTCTCAGGGTCTACTGAGATCCCTTCACCTGATATGATATGACCTAAGTAATGAATATTTTCCTGAAAGAACGAACACTTGGATAACTTTCCATATAACTAGTGTTTTCTGAGGCAGGATAATACTATCTGTAAATGGTCTTCATGCTCTTTCTCATTCTTGGGGTAGATGAGTATATCATCTAAAAAGACTTGTACAAATTGATCAAGATATTTGTGGAAAACAGTGTTCATAAGATTCATGAATATCGCTGGTGCATTAGTTAATCCAAATGGTACCACAGTAAATTCATAATGCCTGAAGCGTGTACAGAATGCGGTCTTAGAAATATCGCTTTAGGAAATCCTTAGCTGATGTTAGCCTAATCGAAGAACAATTTTTGAAAAGATAGCAGCTCCTTTCATTTGATCGAAGAGGTCATCAATTCGTGGCATAGGATATCGATTCTTTACTGTAGCTCGATTCAAGTCTCGATAATCTATGCATAATCTTAAGGATCCATCTTTCTTCTTGACAAAAATCATAGGAGCACCCCAAGGTGTTATACTGGGTCGAATATGTCCTATATCCAATAGTTCCTTCAATTGAATTTGTAATTCTTGAAGTTCCGGAGCTGTCATTCTATAAGGTGTTTTAGAGATTGGTTGGGTACTAGGTTTCAATTCTATAGTGAGGTCTAGCTCTCGTTCGGGGGGTAATCCTGGTAGTTCCTTTGGAAATACATTTGGAAATTCGACTAACACAGGATATTGTTCTAAGGATGGTCATTTTTCTTTACTTACTTTTTGAATTACATATGCCTGACAATTTTTCCTTAAGCAACGCTTCATTTTCATTGCTTATATGTAGTGTAAAGATACTTTTCTCTTGATACCTTCAATTTGGATCGCCTCTCCTTCATCATTTATACCGAGAATTGTTTTTCCATAACAATGTACTCAAGCTTGATGAGCTTCTAACCAATCCATACCTATGACAAGATCATAAGTTCCTAGAGTTGTAACATAAACTTTCAATTTAGTTGAACAGACTCCTAGATCAATTTTGCATTGATCTACACTTAAGTTTTCGGATTAGAGTTCTCATGAGGCCATTTCTACCTGTCCGAAATCATTTTGCCTGTGAGTTGCCAGCCCACATTTATTTAATGCATATGATGAAATGAGACTATCTGTGGCACCAGTATCAAATAAGATTTTGAATTTTATACCATTAATAATTCCTGAGGATTCCACTACAGTGGACTACTGTGCTGCTTGATTGTTGTTGACCACTGCATGGATTCTATGATTGCCTCGAGTATTTGATATTGGTTCTTTTTCTGCCCTTCGAAATATACTTGATGAAGCTTCTGGACAATCACGTTGAAGATGTGGTCCTCCACATCCCCAACAATTTACCTTGGTCAGTGCTCTTGAATCATATTGTGAGTTTTTAGATTAAGAGCTTCACCCTCTCATACCGATTCCTCTCAAATTTCTTCCTCTATTAGCAGTTCCACGAGATTTCCATGGACTTGTGTTTGATGATTCAGTGGCTATAGTATTAACGGCCATGGGAGCTCTTGCTCCTACATTTCTTGGGGTAAATCTATTACCATAAGGTGGTCTTGAGCTACTTCCTCTGAAGAAATTTTGGGGAGTCTTTCCTGGAAACCCTAATTGTAGAGGTTCTGCTGGCTCGACATCCTTTTTGGTTCCTAGATGATTCTCTGCATAGCGGCCACATTCTACCGCCTCGGCTACTGATGATGGTTTCCATATCCTAACCAAGGCCCTGATGCGAGGGTTTAACTCAAATATGAAGTGTTCAGCTTGACGTTCATCAGAATCTAAGTAGTGAATGTATTTCACAAGCTCCATAAACCTTATTTCATATTCTTCCATTGATTTATTACCTTGAATTAATGTATGAAAGGCTCCGACTTGTTGTTCTTGAAAATATGGAGGTAAATACTTAGCACAGAATCTTTCCTCGAATAATTCCCAGGGGACATTATCCGTTGTGAGGTGTAGTTGTTTTTCCAGATTTCCCACCAAATCAAGGCACTTTCCTTTAATTGGAATACATCAATTTTTGTTTTTGCAGAAGAAGAGTACTCTTTTAATTTAAAACATTTGTTCTTTCCTTCTAACCATGCCTCAGCACGTTCTCCAGCTCGACCTCCTGTAAATTCTGGGAGTTTAATTTTCTGAAGCTCTCTAGAAATATCTTCCTTTGATCTTTTATACTCAAAATTATTTGGTTCCATTGAATTGGTTGCTAAGGGTTGAGGTTCTTCTTTGGTCTTAGCCATTGTTAACCCTATTAATGTTTCCAATAAGGCTTCTAATGAGTGCATTATCACAGTCAACTCTGGTGCTGGAGCGATTGGTATTGATGATGGTCTCAATGGAGGCGATGATGATGGTGGTGGAGATGGAGATGGTGATGACGACGGTGGTGGCATTAATGACGGTGATACTGCCCGATCACGTCGTTGTCGCTGATATGTCCTTACCATTGTAGTATTTCCTGTAATACAATAAAATTTGTAAAAATTTGAGGTATACTTTCAGATTTAACATATAGTTTTGCAATTTCAAATTTACAAACGGGTATAGTTTTTTTTTGCTATTTTTACCTGCTAGGCAGGTCTTACAGGTACCGAGGTTAAGGAGGGTGGTCTTGCGACCTCCTTTTCCTAATGCAGGGAATCCTACCCTAATGCGTAATAATATTTATTCTAATGCATGAGTCTTTATAAACCATTTTTTTTTAAAAATTATTATCATAATCATTGTAACATAGCATAAATAAAAATATTTATGCCTAACTATATATAAAGTAAAAACATTTCTAAGTTTCTTTCATAACACTCATTCTCTTAGTAAACATTCTCCACTAATTCACATATTATTTCTATAGCTCTTGATAAAATATTTTAATATACCTGTGCTTTTAATATTTAAAATATTCTTTAAAGTTAAACTAAGAGAATACTGAGTATTCAAATATACTTTTCTAATAATTCTATTAAATTTGCAAAACAAATTTTAAATAAAATTAAATAAAAGTCACACCTATAAAATTTAAAAGATCCATAACAACCTCTTATATTTTCTAATAACTCTAGTTCGAATTAATTCGAATAGAACACAACTTCGAGAGTGGTCAAACTTATCGGCGACTAGAATAAAGCAAGTTAATGCTGAAGGTGACTAGCATTACTTTATTGATGGTGTAATGTATGGGCATGTTTTTGTAAGTAAATATCTCTATTAATTATTATTTTATAATGTCTCTTCAATATTAAATTAGGTTGTAAAATGACTCTGAATACTTAATAAATATGAAGTCAAAATAAATTTATATTGAAATTTACAATATAAATATATTAAACTTTAAATAAAGTCAGTAAGAACCTTTCCTTAAGTTCTGGGTTTTATATTTTAAAAACAAATCTAATATGTTTGTGAGCGACCTTGAAAATAAATTAATATACTTATGAGCGATTGCATAGATTCAAAAAAAAAGATAAATAAAAAATATATATAATATATATTAATATATATATATATATATAATATATTCAATATTAGGTATACCTTATTATAAGACCTATTTCAACAATAAATCAAATTGCAATTTTTATGGATCAATGATTCAATGGAAACTTTATAAATATAAGCTAATAAAATAAATATAGCTTTAGGTAAAAAATAAAAAAAAAATTATGGAATCTGGTTTAAAAATTCTAATTATTTTATGAGATATGGGCCAAGGCCAGGGCCATTAAAATCCAAAAAAAAACATCAAGAATCTTTTTGATAGAATTCCCACTCATTCTCATCGCAGAGACGGGTCAAATGCGTATATACGGTGGGGAGGTCGGCGGGTCAAAATCCCCGCCCAACATCTCAGTCGTGTTACCATATATTTCATATGATATTACATAGCGGCATATATTAATGTTTGCGAGATATGCTATATGGTTTGATCGCATATATGATAAGGTTTGATACGAATCATATATAATATATATATTACATGATATAGTATAACCGACGCTCCAGCATTTAGTATCGTTATATATCTCTCTCCTCTCTCTCTCTTATATTATATATAATATATAATATATATATATAAATGACCCGCACCCGCATGAAGATATTTAAGGACTGTAAATATTTTAAATAATTTAATATATGGTTACTATATGAATTACGGTTCGACTCCGGCGGTTTACATATTTGACACCTGATTCATCGCTTGACACCTGAACTTTAAAAAATAAAATTATTTCCTCGGCCACGATAACTAGGTTTGGTACGCGGTGTGGGCATATTCAATGAGTTAATTCCCCTTCAAATTTGCTTGCCATTATTTAGGGCGTCAGACTGAAGATTTGAAGGTCGCATGTTCGTGTATTCAATCCACGCTCACCGCATAGCAACAGGAAAAGTATTTTTAGAGTTTTTGGTCTTTAAGGTAAAGAAGCTTAGTCAGTTATCAACAGTTTTTATTTATTTAAATTCTCTTTACATATGGCAGGGACATCATGCATGGCTTTCAGAGCTCAGGTTGCATTTTGTCAGTACAAAGAAGATAATGGCCAGGGAGACGTCAAATCGGGTTTTATATTCTGCAATCTCGCGGTGCAGCGGGACTCTGTGGTAGCCAAGCTTGCAGTTAATAGGTCTCAAATCTTCGTGGATTCTTCTCTACCACTCCGACACTCTCAAATGGTGCCTTGTAAGGTCAGAAGATCATTTGGACCTATTTGTATGACATTAGTTGATGATAGGCCTTGGTTGAGCCAGAAAACTTCTTTTCCTTCTGGAGTTTTAGCATATGAGTGGTGACAAGGGTCGTAGCTAGCAGAAGAGCATGAGCCAAAGTCGCGACAAGCAAAGGGTCGTGGAGAGTGACTCAACGGAGTCAACTAGATCACATTCAATGGCTGCAACTCACTCGGTGCTGTGGGTTTCAGGAACAAGCTCACAGCTATGTGTTCGCGGCTTGCTTGATGACTGCATATTGCTCAGCAGCTGGAGAATTGACTTGGGACGAGGTAACCCTGTGCTATATTAAGCTGCAGTTTGAGAGTACTTTTGACACGGGATAATAAAGATTTTCATGTAGGTTGTGGTGGCATGCTATTTTGTTCATTCACAAATCAACAAAGGTCTGAAATAAGGCAGTTCAATTTCCGAGAATGAGAGTTGAGTAATATTAAAGGCTATTGCATGCAGATTGTTAGCAACGGATGGCAATTTCAATAAGGCTTTCACAAGTTGTTCAGATGTCATTAATAGCAAGAAAAATCTAGCACTGTAGCAACATAATGCTACCGAGTTGGACATGAGTAATGTTCATATACAACGGTCTATTTCAGAACTCATTATTGAGAGCTTTATTTCCAGAATTACTATCAGTAAACAACCACATCTTTATGGCATAAAGCGCTGTAATAGTAGTGGTTTCCGAGTGAACTGCTTTTCCTTAATATATTGCCATAGACTTTTGGTTCTTTGTTCTTTGTTTGTTTTAAAGTTTTTTTAGATCAGGCAACCTTATCTTAACAGACTTAACAGATCCGAGAGTTTGAACATAGCTCTGATACCAAATGTAAAGACTATAAATAAATTTTAAACAACTATTTACTTTGAACATCATATGAAATTTTCATGATCCTGCTTTAAAATTTAACAAAATTTCATATTTCAAATTGATTGATTTGATGAGAAGTACCTACTTGGTTTACTGCGGATGAAAAGGCTTCAGAATTGCTTCAGCTCGCTCCCGTTACCAAAAGACCATAACCTCCCAACCAAACTAAGTACAACCTAGGTAGTCAGTCCATAATGCTTCTCAATTGCTGCACTCTGTTCCCTTGTGCCCAAAAACTTCAGAACAAACAAGGCTCAGTCTTTACTGTTGAAAATTCTGTGTTACAAGTTTTCCTCCTCCTTTTTACCCCGCTTCCTCCAACCACCCCTTCTTTCTTATAAGTCCCCGTTCACCGACTTCCTCCATCTCTGTGTCTTAATTTTGATACGTGTTGATTTTATAAAACAAAATCTGATTTGATTTGGAGATTTTATTAATATTTAAATTTGAGTTAATAAAGTTTATTTATTAATTTAATGATTTAATTTAATTTATAATTTTAATTTAATTAATTTTATTTAACTTCATAAATTTTAATGTACAATTTTATAAATTTTAAACATTAAAACTAACATTTCTGTTCGTTTGAGGGTTTATTAATATATAGTGTGTTACATACGGGTCCATGCATACGTAGCTATCGTATGGAGGCCTCGTATGTATGCTAATACTTGTATTTTATTTATAGCTATAGGTGGGTCATTACAACTGTTGGCCCTGTGTTTGCTCCTAGGAAATGCTGCCTTGGCATACTTTCCTTGAACACATCCCCTGCATATATCATCTTGTTCTGTACTTAGATCCGGAACTTTTGTTATAGTGCTCTTGAGAATTCTCAGAGCTCCATGGTGCAAGTGATCCATTCTTCTGTGCCATAGTTCGTTCAAGTCCTTGTCTCCATGACTGCTTATTAGTGCCATTGGTGATTCTATTTGCAATCTATACAATCGATTACTTTTGATCCCGATCTACACTTTCTTTTTCCAGCTCGGGTGTTTGACGTATACCTTCTTGTTGAAGTAGACGTCATAGCCCTTGCCTTGTGGTTGCGACATGGAAAGTAAGTTCATCCCTAATCCTGGTACATGCAGTACATTTGTAGCATGGAACCATTCTCTCGATTCTGTTTGAAAAACTATGGTACCCTTCCCTACTAGAGTACACTTTGCCTTGTTCCCCATGGTGATCTGAAAGTTCATCTTCTCTTCTCGATATTCTTAGAAGCACTCCCTAATTCCTGTCATATGCCACGAAGCTCCACTGTCTATATACCATATTTCGGATGATGCAGCACTAGTCATACACGCCACTTCTTCTTCCAGCCTGGAAGCCAACATAGAGAAATCGAAATCTCTTTCTCTTGTGCAATCTTCTGAAAATCTGTGTGAGTCCCCTAACGTGGATGCCTCTGCATCATGGTCTCGACCTATAACTGATTTCGCCTTTCTGTTTCTGATTACTTTCTCTGATACCATGTGAAAATTTTATCACTGCAACAACTAATTTATTTTTCCTACTTATTCCGCAATAAGTTATTTATGAAATTACTTCAATAAACATTAAAATAAATACTGTTGCAGATATCACACCATAATATAGAAACAACCTTTAACACATTGACACCTAAGTCACCTCACACGGGGATTCGGGATTCGTAGGATTCGGGGATTCGAGTGTCGGATTCGGACACGTTGACCCCCCGGAACAGGACACGCAAGATTCATTATATATTAT
>APFE031216813.1:28146-39440 GCA_000404065.3 Pinus taeda | reverse complement strand
TATATTAAAAATTAGATATTTCTTACACAAATTCTAATTAATGATACAAATTCATTGATTTCAAACATAGATCTTCATCTATAGCATGCATAGTACATACAAAATTGCAAATTCAAATACATTTCATTGTCAGTGGTCACATAAATCATGATTCATAATTCATAAATGAAAGACAACTTACAACTACAAGATAGTAAGATAAAGACACTGACAACTGTAGTTTTCTCATTAAGTCATCAAATCAAAATGTGTTACATAGGTAGTGCTGGTGTAATGCCAATGGGAAATAGAAATAGAAAATATAAAACAACTACAGGTATACAAGCCTCAAGGCAATAGGTAGTCATCAATCCTTAGAGTCATCATTAGAATTAGCATCAATGTCATCGTCATGGTTACCACTGCTCTCCTCTGCATCCTCCTCCTCCCCTGTATCCATAGTCGCCTCTGCATCTGCTGGTGTGGAGGATGACCCCTCTAAGTCATCAAATCTAACAAGCTCTAGCACTGGATCATTGAGATCCATGTTGGCCAATGCCAACTCAACACTACTGTCCAGGCCCATATCATCAGAAAAGACATCCCACATCTTTGTCTTTCCCCTCAACCACTCTTCCCTCTGCCTGTAAATAAGACGAAGGTTGGTGTGCACATACATCATTGTCTCTGCAAAAAGATGGAGCTGAAATGCACTTACTTGGTGCTTGAATCTCCTTGCCGAACGCTCTACTCCCTTAGCTCCTTGCTCCAAACCCTTAGCTCCTTGCCCACAACTCAAACTATGCAAAATGAAATGAGAAATAAGGTGAATGATAAAAAGAACAACGTGATTTTTAACTCGCGGAAATCGTCTTTTTGGGATATGAATCCCAGAATTGGGATTCGATGTGCCCGCATAGGATTCGTACGAATCTTGTATGGACACGTCGAATCTTGTTCTGGGATTCGAATTCCTGGCGAATCGTGTTCGATGCGCAGGTCTCTGATTCGACAGGGGGTTTGGACGAATCTGGTTACTTAGATTGACATAGATATTTTGGACAACAGTTCCCAGAAAAACCCAATGTGGGAAAACCAGTGCAGCAAGGGAGGATTTTATTATTCATCAATTTTTCTGTACAACAGTGTGCCAAACTGGCTTACCCACAGAGAGAAATAATTTTCCAGCACTTCTCCCAATCCCAGCGTCAGCTCGACTGACCTCTGCATGGCTCTCAAACCCTCTGCGTCAACCCCTGCTTGACTGCATTAGCCCTGGGCCTCTTTGCGTCACTCACGCAGTCCCAACAAGTGACTGCATAGTCTTTTGCTGCCTCTGCGCCTGCCTCTCCTACCTCAATGCTGATCCCAGTGGCCGATCCTACCTCTCTGCTCCGTATTTACTGCCTCCTGATTGCTCACCAGACCACTTGTTCAATTTCTTAGCTAACCCTGCTCCAGAAATTGAACTGGCTGGTCTCCATTAGTGTGTTCTCCGTGTGACCCTCAAGCCTCCTCTTATACTTTTCTTTTTGACAAATCAACGACCGAGATTAAGTCCCTAATGAACGACTAAGTTTAGATCTGTCTTGATCCATGACTTTTGGACCATTCTAACACAGTTTTATATTAATACACATTAATATTTTATTTTCCTTAAGTTTAGACTTACGGACTCTATTAAAAATATTAATTATTTTAATATCTCCCAAACTGTTTAGAATCTGACCAAACCCTTTCCGGGTATTGGAGATCTCATGTGCCTTAGCCTCTCCACCAATTTTCGTGGCTAGCTGCTAGAGCACATCCGATGCTACCCCAAATCAACAGTCTAGTCCAAGGGAAGAAGTCGTTCATCGAAGGAGGGCTGATTTGGGGTTTAGTAGCCTTAAACTACAAGACCCAAGTGTTAGAAAACCATTGTCTAGCCTTTAGGAGGAGGCCGTTAGCCCTGGAGGGCTTGTTTGTTGCTGCAACTGGTGTTCTTCAAGCATTTAACTTTTGAAGTGTTTTCTCCAGGGTCAAGGTCATTTTTGGGTTTGAAGGTGACAAATTTTGCTTGCAAAGGGAGGCCTCAAGGGTTTTGAGGCCTCTAGGCCTTGGCCGTAGCCCTAAAAGGTTCATTTCACCCTAGTCGTAGCCCTGAATAGGCCTATAAGCCCTAGCCGCAGGCCTAATTAGGCCTTGTTGACCTAGCTGCAGCCTTTGGAGGCTTGAGAAATTGGTTTGCAATTGATTTTGAAGGCTAATACTTTGTTTTGCAGCCCTATTATAATTTTGGGCAAGGGTTTGAAGAGTTTCTCATTGTATTTTTGCCATTGATCCATGAAAATTTGAGTTTGTTGGCTAACTATTGGTTTTGCAGGCTCATAATCCATTGAAGAAGGGTTTCAAAGGCTTAAAATTCGTTTGTTTCATCATTCTAGCCCTTTAAGGGCTGGCCGCTAGCCTTAAAGCCACTTCTAGGCTTGGCTGCAAGCATTAGAGGGCCTAAAAGTCCTAGCCGCATACACTTAAGTGTGCTGATCTATCTTTGATCTTGCTTTTCTCACTAATACATTTGAGTTGCAGGTCTTTTTCAAGGGCAACTCCATGTTTTTGAAGACTACACATCAAGTTTTGGGGTTTGCACTTGCCAGATTTGCTCAACTAGCCTAGCCGCTAGGCCTAGATTTGCCCTAGCCATGGGGTTTTGAGAGGATTTCCTTTGGTTTTCAGTCTAACCATTGGTGGTTGCAGGTGTTGGAGGCCTTGTAATGCTTGTTCAAAGTCAAAGTTAGCCGTCTTTATGCCCCCAACAAGACAAATTTGACATTTAAGCTAGGCCGCTCGGCCTAAAGGGTTTGATCCTCTCTCCCTTCCTCTCTTTTGGTGGCTGTCATAAATGATCAGATCTGAAGATTAATCTAGCAGGGGCATAATCAAGTGGTAATCATCCTAAAGAAACTTAAAAAAACATCTCTAAATAAGCCCAATAACTCTAAGAATTAACACTCATCTCTTAAGGGCTTAATCATCATTGTGTTTGCTAGCTTTTCTTGTCAATTTTGGGACTGTTTTCACATTAATGACTTGCTGGTCTGATTTACATAAGCCTGGTGCATTTTCAAAGTGATAGCATTTGAGGTATCATTTGCAAATTAATTGCATTAGTCTTGCATCTTGAGGATAGCTAATCATTTCATTAACTTGTCTTGTGCATTCTTGCATTGTCATTGCTAAGATAAATAGCTTGCCTCTTTGCATTACATTGTTTTATCTAGCATTCACTATTAATCACTATTTTGCTTATCTCTATTAGCGCTTGTGTTTATCTATTGTGCTTCATTGGCTTATGATCTAAATTGATAAATTGCTCTCATTTTGTTGTGCCTAAGTGTTAAGTAACATTATCCTAAGAGGAATTGAATGAGATCTTAATAAGCTCTAAAGTATCTTGGATAATTGAAATTGCTAATCTTGTTTCATTGGGATAATTTGTTCTCTAAGTACTTCATCTAATTGCTCTTGTCATCTTGTATTGAATATCATTATAAGCATTCGGATTTCAAGTGATTTAACCTTCTTGGAGTACTTAACGCATTTAATAATCTCATTGAAGCAATCACTGATATCTGCACTTTCATTCTAGTATTAGAAGTGCATTCCTAAAATTTACCTCCAAGTATAAGCTTGGTTGTAAGAAGATAGGACCACCTTCTTCACACAATTAACCTCATTTACAGTCAACATAGGTGACCTTGCAGTTCTCTTGTGGGCAATCCCCTGTAGGAACAGAAATACCTAGGTGGTTAGAACCCCACGGGAGGTATCATTAATGAGGCCATAGCTTCCTTCCTTTGGGCTTCTCTCTACAACTTGCGTTTGAGACTAGTTCTAAAAGAATTGAGAAGAAGGATTTACTTAGATATGGCATCTAATTAAAATCTATCAAGAGCTTGCATCTCACATAGATTTAGGTCCTGCATTTCATCTAGGGTAGAATTTGCATCCCGCAACAACTGTTCATCTAGTGACTTGGCAATTTAATCTATATTGCGCCAGTAATTAATCTTAAAGGCATTGGTCTCTAATTCTGTAATTCATAATCTTGAAAAATCTAATAAATTTGTGCTTGATAATTTCACTTGCCATTTAATTTTAACCCAAGTTGCTAAGCCATTCAATTGTCTCTTAGACTTGTTGGTTCCCAACAAATTTCTCATCATCTCATCCATAGGGAATACCCCCCATAGCCTACATTTAGGAGACAACTCAAATGGATAGGGCAGGTATTAGAGTGACAACCACCGCCCTGAGCATTGTCGCAATTCTGTGTACAATTTGAGCAACAACAAGTAGCATTGGGAATATTCTCATGTGTGGGGCTAGTGGGCTAAGTGATGGGGTCTTGCACCCATAGATCCATGGTATTTTGATGACCCATGATAGACTGATGGTATTGCAGCCTTTGGAAAAGTATAAATACAAGGGTGAGTGATTCATTCTCATGCTTGGCAAAAGGGTTGAGAGCGCTGAAAGGGCCAAGCAAGGTCTGTAGGGCTGAGCAGGGCTGGAAGGGTTGAGCAAGGCTGAGAGGGCACAACGCATGAGACATTGAGAGAGAGATTCTCTCAAGTAAGCAATAGATCTGCAAGAGTAATATTGCAGGTTTGCTGTGAGTGAGATACTCAGTTGTGTTGAGTCTGAGGAAAGAGGATGAAGTAGCAAAGGAGATCTACGTCAGCCAGATCAAGGTTGGATTTACGGGTTGATCTGCTGGATCAGAGCCAGGGTAATTGTTGTATATGTAATTTCTTAGAGAACCATTATCCTTTGTACATGAGCCCCAACATCTTGTTGAAGGACTAATAAGAATTCTGTTTTTGGGGCTGAAATTTTTGTGTTACTGTGTATGATCTAATTGCTAGTTTTAAAGTTTCCGCTGTGTAAAAGTTAGACACATCAGTGTATTTCAGTTCATTAGCTGTGTAAAGTTAATAGCAAGTTGTTACCAGATTTGGTGTGTGTGTGCACTGAGTCTAGTTCCCAAAATATATTATATAACACCTTAGATATTTGTGGTGGCTTGACCACCCAACACTATTCTTTTCCTTTTATAGTTATATGTTGAAGCGAACAAAGTTCGTTATTCAGATCAAATACTCCAGAAGACTTGGAATATAAAGATCTCCATTGAGATACAAGAATATATATTAGAAAGTATGGATAAGATGATGATACAGTGAGAGTAAGGGGCCTGCTTATATATTAGGCAGGTGCCTCTTCATGGAGAGTCATGTCCCATTTAGACATGTCTCTTCAACCTAATTACTAATTAACTAATCATTATGACAAATATCCTCATTTATCTATATTTATATTCTTTATATATATTTTATTCGTAACATATGTTGGTCACATGTGATGCCACTAATATTAAAGGCAGATCAATAATCTGATAACTAAAGTTCATTTAGTAATATCAATGCTGAAGATCACTGTTTTCTCCTCCAATATTATGTTGACAACACTAATCTGTATAGTATGGCTATTAGTCTGAAGCATCCTGATTTTATAGATAGTGATATGTTCGAACAGAATGTTTATAAGCATTAGGAGTAGGCTTTAAAGGAGAATTGTCTGTTACAAATGTACACCTTTAACAACCCTCTACCGCCCATCTCGTGTCTTGTGCATAATGTACTAAAGTTGTGAAAAAACAAAGTAAGATAAATAATAAATACAAGACTCTTTAGTCGGAAGAGTTGTGAGGAAAATTTTCTGAATGCTATTTGCTTTGAATCAATAACTAGAAGTGTTAAGATAAACGAGATCAGAATATATTACTATACCTTGTTCCATTCTTTGCTAGCAAGAGTTATGGTCATTGATAAAGAAAACCAGATGGTATCTTTCAAATTTTTGAATCTTGTGATGTTCACCTCTAATAACATTTTCTTACAGCTAATCTATGACACTGTTCGAGGAGGCAGCTCAGAAACAGCAGGTTTTGAAAATTGTTTGCATTTTTTTCCACAGGAGATGTTTTCTGGCAGGTATTTATGATTTTAAGCATTTGCTTAAATACTTGGGCATATTGTTGCATATCAGTTGGTCTATGGGTTTTATAAATTTTGTGAGCTTTTATTTTGCAGGTCAGGATCATGGACAGGGGGGGATGGAAGTTGGGTAGAGTTGTCCGGAAAGATGCATGTCTTGGCTAGACTTCTAGCGCATCTCTTTACGAAGACTGATGATCGTATTGTTCTTGTCTCAAACTACACTCAGGTATAAGCATTTACAGAGCATGTTAATTTGCTGACGTTTGTTGAATTTGCTTTCCCCGTATTGATGGTCAAAAAAATATTTCCTTTCCAAGAAGAAATATAGGAACAAGAGCAATGTTCTCACCTGAAAGATTTGACACCAACTGCTGCTTCTGTTTTTAAATAATTACCTTACTTCTTGATACTAATAATATATTAATACACAATCTTGGCAGTAAAGGACTTTGAGCTTCCATCTGAGTTCATGAGCTTGATTCCGTAATTATTTATATAGAAATGAGCGCTATTGATGGTGTATCTTAAGATTAATATTTTCATCGATTATAGTTTTGAAACCAATATATTTTTCTGTTTTGATCCTGTTTCAGTAATTACTTGTTGACTATTGATGAAATTGCCCTTGTCTGATTTCCTTATATTAGTGGTCCACAGGGGTGTGCCCCTCACATTTGCCATGCTCTGGGGATGGGGAGGCACTTGGTAAAATGTTTCCCCATGTCTCCCTTAGAGAAACTGGGGGAATCGCATGGGGGAATGTTTCCCCAGTGTGGGTGATACGTTCTTTGAAAAGAGGCGCATCTGGATGACCACGCAGTCTCTGATCCCCCAAAAATGGGGATGGCTGGGAAGCTCCCCTTGCCTCCCCTGATTTTTTGTTGAACAATCCTTTAAGGCAAAACAGGGGATAGAGCTTTGAGGACTGGCCTTGATAACGAATGGCAATATTAAATTCTTAAAGCAAAGGTTGAGATTCTCCTTATCTGGCATTTCTGACATTCTCCTTTAGTTTACCTTTTCTATTCTTTATTTGAGATCCCATTCATAATTCAGCAGATTTAATAGTTTTCAGGATTGTAGGATTAACAGGATTATAGTGTTTCCATTGGATTGCACAGTTATAATTTGCATGGATGAATTGTCATTGTCTGTTTTTATCATTACTAATTTTATTTTTATAATTTTAAAAATCGGGATCCATATGCTAGGGACCCTAACATCCCCCAGCCTCCCTCTGAATTTACCTAAAATTTGGGATTTGGGGTTGCTTCCACACGTCCCTCATGTGCATCTCCCCTTTCTTGGAGACTCGTTGGAATACGTACAACAACTTCCTTTTTTGTTTATTTGATTTTGTTTTTGTTTCAGGGCCTTAGTTTAGTATAATTTGATTATCTTCTAGTTAATGCACTGAGTTATTTATTTATTTAATTTTAATTTTTAAATTTTATTTTTATCACGAGAAAAAAACCACTGAATTTCATTAAAACAAAAGCAGTCACATTTACGTCTTACTGTCGTCCCCAATCTCCATCGTTCAACAAACAATTATATCAGATAATGAACCGGAGCAGCAAAAGTGTCCATCTCAGTCAAAGATGCTGAAGTTAAGTGAAGGCCCACATTGAATCCAATCAAATAGCTGAAAACTAAATTCTATACTAAAATTGCTTACTACATAAGCATTCAAAATCTAAAAACACTGAAACAAAGTGGCGCATTCACGATAGACCTTTACCGAAAACAGACCAAAAAACTGAAGAAAGATCCAGAACCTGCAAGTGTAACCAGCGAAAACCTGCTCCTCCTCTAGAACGTGGAAGCCCCTGAACTGCTTACAGAGCCGTTGAAAAGAATGTTGTAATGGATAACTTCAGGCTGAACTGAACAACCTCTTTTGGAGAGGATGTCAACCGCCGTGATTTGTTCTCGGTAAATATGGGAAAAGGAGATGCACTTGAAAGACACCGTTAGAGCACGAATTAGCTGCATTCAATGGAATAAAGAAGGCGTCCCAAAAGTGGATTGACCTTGAGCCCATTCAATGATTGATTTGGAGTCACCTACAATATCAATCTCCTCGATGACCGGCCAGGATGCACACCGCAAGACTCCCCACAGAGCCACCATTTCTGCTCTACTTTTAGTTCCAGTTGCCCCGAACCAGAAGAAATGATAGGATTGGCCAGGATTTACCACAATATAAGCCCCACATCCAAATTCCCCTCCCAAGGATGCTCCGTCAAAGTAGCCCACTGACGAAGACAACCCGATATCTTTAAAGACACTAATTATTCTGTGTGGCCTAGGCTGCCATGGTCCAATCTCTTGAAACAATGCCAAGATCTTCATGCAGGTGGGCCTCACATTAGGGACAATTTGTTTTAAAATTTTGGCATTTATCCTCCTCCAAATATCCCAAAAGATGTACAATCGGAGTGATTTATATTTCTTTTGATCCTCCGTCCAACTTGTGAGACATGAACCAATCGTGGATCTATCCACTGCTAGATTTATTTTGAAATACTTAGACACCTCATTCCAAATATTAATAGCATAGGAACAAACCAAGAAAAGGTACACCACCTCTTCATTTGCCCCTCCGCACATAGGACATATCCCCAGCCCCTAGAATCCCATTCTAGAGAGATTCTCCCATGTGAGAATCCGTTTATGATGAACAAGCCACAAAAAGCATTTCAATTTTAGTGGAGCCTCCCATCACCACATATTTGTCAACTAAGGATCGCAGATACCATGCTTGTGCCCCTAATAAATATAAGAATATGACTCTTTAACTGAAATATTACATTCAAACTCATTTCCACCCCATGCTAGTCGGTCTTGCTTCTCGGACAACATGATACCTGTGTGGCGGAGCTTGTATCTATACTGCTCCCACTTGGCCTCAAAAGTCATCGGGAGCAAAAGATCACTGGAGTGCAGCCATGTTGGAGAGGATAGTAGAGATTCGTGATGGCAACCTATGTGTGCTAGAGAATATCGACCATAATCATTGATATATTGTTATATGGGCATCGAGAGGAGATGATCTCCTACCAAACCTTTGATGGCATCTTGGTCGATGGTGATATTATCACCCTTACCTACCTCCCATCTTAAGTTTTCACATGGCTAGGGCTTGGCTTTCATCAGGCTACCCCAAATATATGACCAAGGTTACTTGGAAGCGGGAGTGGAAGCGACATTTTCAGAAGCTTCTGGTTTGGGAGTGATTCTAGGAGCGTTTATATATATTATTATATATATATTTTTTTTTTTTTCTTTCTTTCTTTTCTTTATATATATATATATTTTGATGCATATATGTCAACATAAGCATATAGAATGATGAAGTAGATATAAATAGCATAAAAAACATAGATTGAACCATATAACAACAATAATCTAGAAGTTATAATCTTCATCAATCACGTCCCCAAGTTAGTAACATACAACATATTGAGGCTCATGATTTATCAATCTTAAAGTTTCAAGCTTTCAAAATTCAATATATAACATTTATCATAATTGATCACTAAAGTTGTACTTGTAAGCTATATGTAAGCATTACAACAAAGAATATCTAACATGAAATGAAACAACTTTCAACTTTCACGAAGCATCATATTCATAATTCATTACCAATGAGTTATAATTTCCAACTTCAAACTTCAAACTTAAATTGTCATATATTGTTTACAAAATATATCATAATAAATATGAAAGAGTCCACAAACATTAAAAGTTAAAACTACTAGAAACTCGAAAAGACAAGTAAATCTATCATCTACAACTTCTTCTTGCCGCCACAAATAATGTCTAATTTCTGAGCAGGTCGTGGTGGTCTTCTAGGAGTCTCCTCCTGCACAGTCCCACAACTAGAACCAAAAGGAAAATGCCCTCTACATGTGAATGTACATGGAAGCGATGATAACAAAGGAACAAGACTTGGAACTCGAGCACTGCTACTGGATGGTGGGGTGGCATGGTTGTTGTTACTTCATCTTCATCTCTCATAAGTTCTGCGTTCAGTTCTTCAAGATGTATAGTGCCATCCTCCAAAGTATCGTCCTCTGGGTGGTTGTCCCAAATTTTATATGTTGGATCCTCATAAGCCCGATCACAATAATGACTCAACAACCTCAAGTTGTAGTGCACATAAACCAAGCTTTCTACCCGGTTTTCATTGAGTCTGTTTCTTCTCACATTATGTATGAAGCTGTAGGTGCTCTAACACCTCTCTGAAGAAGAAGTATTTAGAAGATATCATTTTGGGATTCAACTACGTTAAGTAAGTCATTCAAACGTATGACCATTTCCATGAGAGGTAGTCGTAATCCCCCATACTTAAATTCAAAAAGAGTCAAGGGATCTCTAACTTGAATGGTTGATGAGGCACAATACTTGCTAAGGTTTTGCAAATGGGGTAGCAAGTTAAGTGGGCTTGATTGTGGAAAAACTCCATAGTTAAGCGCGCTTGAGCCAGAGGAGTTCTGGGATGGGTGACCTCCTGGGAAGTCCTGGTTACCGGGTGCAAGCCCCGGAAGTGATGATTGATGCTATGTGATTCGTTCTCCACATTTCACTAGTTCAATCCCACTTCTTCACCCTTGTGAGCATCACCCGATGCAATGAGTGCTAAGTGAACTATTCAAAAATCATGAGAAATTTGTTAGTTATGACTACCTCTCATGGAAATGGTCATACGTTTGAATGACTTACTTAACGCAGTTGAATCCCAAAAATGATATCTAATATAATGCACTGCGTAAATCCCCCATACTTAAATTCAAAAAGAGTCAAGGGATCTCTACTTGAATGGTTCATGAGGCACAATACTTGCTAAGGTTTTGCAAATGGGGTAGCAAGCTAAGTGGGCTTGATTGTGGGGAAAAACTCCACAGTTAAGCGCGCTTGAGCCAGAGGAGTTCTGGGATGGGTGACCTCCTGGGAAGTCCTGGTTACCGGGTGCAAGCCCCGAAGTGATGATTGATGCTATGTGATTCGTTCTCCACATTTCACTAGTTTCAATCCCACTTCTTCACCCCTGTGAGCATCACCCGATGCAATGAGTGCTAAGTGAACTATTCAATAATCATGAGAAATTAGTCAGTTACGACTACCTCTCATGGAAATGGTCATACGTTTGAATGACTTACTTAACGCAGTTGAATCCCAAAATGATATCTAAATAATGCACTGCGTAATCCCCCATACTTAAATTCAAAAAGAGTCAAGGGATCTCTACTTGAATGGTTCATGAGG
>APFE031216813.1:9485-26754 GCA_000404065.3 Pinus taeda | reverse complement strand
CACTGCGTAATCCCTCATACTTAAATTCAAAAAGAGTCAAGGGATCTCTACTTGAATGGTTCATGAGGCACAATACTTGCTAAGGTTTTGCAAATGGGGTAGCAAGCTAAGTGGGCTTGATTGTGGGAAAAACTCCACAGTTAAGCGCGCTTGAGCCAGAGGAGTTCTGGGATGGGTGACCTCCTGGGAAGTCCTGGTTACCGTGTGCAAGCCCCGGAAGTGATGATTGATGTTATGTGATTCGTTCTCCACTTTTCACTAGTTTCAATCCCACTTCTTCACCCCTGTGAGCATCACCCGATGCAATGAGTGCTAAGTGAACTATTCAAAATTCATGAGAAATTAGTCAGTTACGACTACCTCTCATGGAAATGGTCATACGTGAATGACTTACTTAACGCAGTTGAATCCCAAAATGATATCTAATATAATGCACTGCGTAATCCCTCATACTTAAATTCAAAAAGAGTCAAGGGATCTCTACTTGAATGGTTCATGAGGCACAATACTTGCTAAGGTTTTGCAAATGGGGTAGCAAGCTAAGTGGGCTTGATTGTGGGAAAAACTCCACAGTTAAGCGCGCTTGAGCCAGAGGAGTTCTGGGATGGGTGACCTCCTGGGAAGTCCTGGTTACCGTGTGCAAGCCCCGGAAGTGATGATTGATGTTATGTGATTCGTTCTCCACTTTTCACTAGTTTCAATCCCACTTCTTCACCCCTGTGAGCATCACCCGATGCAATGAGTGCTAAGTGAACTATTCAAAATTCATGAGAAATTAGTCAGTTACGACTACCTCTCATGGAAATGGTCATACGTTTGAATGACTTACTTAACGTAGTTGAATCCCAAAATGATATCTAATATAATGCACTGCGTAATCCCCCATACTTAAAGTATTTAGAACCTGTGAGAGAACTTTTTTTTTCCAATTTTGGCAGAAGTCTCATGTCGCCATATGCTTCCAACCATGTGAGAGCATCAAATTTGTCTCTATCTTCCGTTGCATGCAAAAAACCAAACAAACCAGTGCAATTGAAGTATCTGCCTAATTCAAGACGCAAATTAGCACACTCCTCCCTGTCAGGTACCAACTTGTCTAATGCTTGCATATATCTTGTAGATACCTCTGGATCTGTATGGGGTTTGACCCTAACCCCACCCCTAGGTGTAGGTTGGCCCAACCAAGATGGAGAGTAGTATTTTGGCATAAGGATATATGCCAAGGCATGTAGTGGAACATTAAGTTTATTCCACTGTGTACACACACAATTGTGAATCAGTGTATACAAGTTGGGATCATCTTTTTTGAACAATATCTTTTATTTGCCCCAACATGGTATCCATTTGCTTATACACCTTCCCAATCACTGGTTTATTTGTATCTGCAAAACGAATCATGTTATAAATGGGCTTGGTGAATTCAAATACTTGCCTCACACGTGCCCAAAATAGACCATGAAGAGTGGTCTCCTCCACTTATTCAAAACCTTGCTTGTCAGTTGCATTTGTAGCCCTTTCCTTTAATACCTGCCAATGTGGACTTGATACCATGCTAGCCATTGACTCTCTTACCTTCAAAAGGCACATAAAGGTGAGGTAATAGCTAGAAAATCTAGTGTTCGCAATCTTCAACAACTCCAATCTTGAGTGACTGCGGAAAAGCCTATGGGTATTGCTATGATTTGTAATGAGTTTTATCATTTGTTTGCCTCTCTTGTACAAGTCACCAATCCATTTGTATCGTTGGTTTTTGTTCTTAATAATATCATGCATCAAAAGGTTCATTGTGTGAACTAAAAACCCAAACCAAAATATGTTGGGGTATTTATCCTCAATAATTGCTCCCACTGCCTTACGATTAGCAACATTATCAACGATGACTTGGATGACATTGTCTGGCCCAATACATTCAATTGTTTCAAGTAATGGTTCTGCAATGTTGATGATGGTCTTGAACTTCTCTGCGTAATCATATGTTGAAAGAAAGATGACACCACTAACAGACACAACAGGAACACTTATCAATGGCTTGCCCTTTACATTTTTCCATCCATCAAATACAATGGACACCCCATGCTCAGTCCAAGAATGCCATTCTACTCAAAGAATGTGATATTTTTGCTTTTTCATGATCAAGTCTAATGGTTCTAGCCTTGTCATACCTAGGGCTCTTGTATCCTTTAGGGGCACCATTTATGGTAGAAACTATTTCATGCCAATAAGGTGAGCAAAGAACATTGAATGGTATCCCGCATGCATAGAGAAACCGATAAAATTTTGAATCCACATCATTCCTACACCCTTCATCAAGGAACCCTGATATGGTTCTACGCCTTAAAAGATGTTTGGCCCTATGCCTCCATATCCACTGCCATGGGAGGACGCTGAAGGAGTTCTTTGTACATGTTGATGTGATTGTGAGTTATGTTTAAAGAAACCCTTTGATTTTTTAGATTTGTATTGGGCTTCCTTCTCTTCCCTTATGTATTTGGCTCTATCTGTTGCTGACACACTTGCACAAGTTTTGATTCCTATTGTTTTATCTTCATCCCATGACCTTTTCCCATAGAGGTGCCTTCAGGCACATGTGTATGAACTTGTGTAAGTTTTGTTGCAATGGGGGCAATTAAATTTAGTGTTTCCACCCCCTTTCCCTCCTTCAAGCCTAGAAACATATTTCCACAATGGGGTTTGGTCTTGTTTAGTTTTTTGGGCCGAATCATGTTCACTCTCTTCCTCCTCACCAAGGTACTCCTCTCCGGGGTTTTCATCAAATCCACTATAACCCACTCTTTTATCCTCTTCTTGATCAACCCTCCTTCTACTCTCCAACGCCATAATAACCAAAGAAGGAACCAAGAAGAAGAAAATGCCAAGCCATATAACCATGATGTCTGAACTTCGAAGTTTTGAGTCCGCAAAAAAATGGAGGAATGGGAATGGGAAATAGAGAAATTTATTTATGTAGCAATGGAGATAAAAGAAATGCTAGATTAGAGTGTAGATCCTACCTCTTTGGCCTTCAATCCCAAGCTCCAATCTCCCCTTGCAAGCTCCTCCAAGCTCGTCTCTCCAAGCTCCAAACTCTTCCTTTCTCCAAACTCTCTTGCTCCTCTTGTTCTCAATGAATGAAGTTAATAATGGGGAGGGGGGAGCGTCTATTTATACTTTCCGTCCCTTTCCTCTCTCCTCCTCTATCGCATGTCGTCGCCTTCCCTCACGGCTGCACGCGTTTTGTTGGTCGGGAGTGTTTTTTCAGAGGGGGAAGCGGTCAGGGTTGATCGCTCCCCGACCGCTCCCTCCTCTGAAAAAATGCTCCTGGAGCGTACGGGAGCGGTCAAGAAGTGGACGCTCCTGACCGCTTCCCTAAACACTCATGAGAAAACACGGAGCATTTTTTTTTTGTTAGGAACGCGCTCCCGACTAGCTCTCGCTGGAGTGCGAATTGGAAGCGGGGACATGGGGCTCCTCCGCAACCCTGATATGAACCATTCCTTTTTTCTAGCACTCCAATACAAACCTATCCCTCTAGATTTAAATTTTTAAGGTATTTCTCCCTAATAATCTGATACCATATATTTGTTCCATTAAAGGCTCTCCAAAGATTCTTTGTGAGCGAAGTGAGATTAAAGACCTTAGCATCTCTGATGCCCCAACCCCCTTCTGCCTCACTTTTGGTAATTGTTTCAAGACTAGCCAAGTGAAATTTCTTGCTCTTACCAACACTGCCCCATAAGAATTTGGCTATAATTGCATCTATTTTTTGGATTACATCCTTGGGTAAATGGAACATGTGCATCCAATATACTAATATGCCCTGTAATACTGCTTTAATTGTTATTAGTCTTATGGCCAATGTCAACCATTTGTGTTCCCATAGGGCCAACTTCTTCTCAAATTTTGCAATAAGCCAATCCCAATCCAGACTCTCGTAATTGTTTGACTATAAGTTAAATCCCAAATACTTGAATCCTCCTGCCAACGAGCTAACTTTAACGCCAAATAAATTTGCTATCTCTAGCATTGTTCATGATGAGCCTCAAAGATTTCTGGAATTTGGACGTGATTTGGTAAAATGCCGTCCATTCTGATATGTTTGCTTGTCCAAAACAGGTTGTTGCCCCTTGGATTTATAATTATCATTTTTTTGAGAAATGCATCATATATTACTTCACGGATCCAATATTTACATCAATTATCATAGGGCAAAGAGAATCACTGCAATCACACAACATAAAAAAGAGATTTCTTCCTGAAAAAGATGGAAAGGTGAGTATACGAGCATGTGCCTTGATGGTAAAGGAGTTGACTTCCTTGCAAAAAGAAATGAATTTGGTTTTAGGGCCTTAGTTTGCTATAACTTAGTTATCCCCTTTCTATAGTTAATGCACTGAGGTTATTGCCTCTTGGCTTTATAATTATTATTATTCTTATTTTTGAGAAATACATCATATATGTTGAAGCTTGTGGTAGCTTCAGAAGGTCTTCTGCATAGGCTTGGTGTCTGAACATGTGGAATATGATATATTGCCTCTTTAGGTGTTTGCTTGGTGAAGTGATTTATGTCTTCATTCCTATGTTTAACTGAGGAAAAGTACAATAATTAAATTCAATTAATTATTGTGGATAATGAAGTCATTTTCCAAGGATAAATAATTTAATTATTTAAGTGCCTTAGAAATAATCTCAACCGTTGATCTCCGAGATTTTCTAGAAGGGAGATTAGGGTTAGGGATATGGGCTTAATGAAGATTATAAAAGAAGCCTAGCGAAGAGGTGAAGACACAGGAACAAAGGAGAGAGGTAGCTACAACATTTTTGGGAAAATAATTTTCTCGAAGGAGAAAGTGAATTTTGTAGAGCGTGAGGCTCAGTTCGATTCATGAGAAGGAAAAAGAATATCGAGATAACTTTGAGGTGTTTCCAAGAGGCTGAATTGCTTGGAATTAGTGTGGCCAAATTGCCGAAGTGAGGAGGCGCAATTGCTGGGGAGGCTGATTTGCTGCGAATTGGAGTGGCCAAACTGCCGAAGTGAGGAGGCACAATTGCTGGGGAGGTTGATTTGCTAGGGCCGAGTTGTGAGTGCTTAAAGGCGAAGTGAGAGATAGCCATAGAGGCCTATTTTTTGGTTAGAGGTGGGCCAATTTTCTTCGAGCCAAATTCCTTCAGAGGTCGATATCTTGTTGGCCGATTTTCCATGGGCCGAATTATTCTAGTGGGGTCGAGTTGTAGGTTCTAGTCACTGTATTTTTCTTTTTAAATTCTCTGTGGGTTGGAACCTTGATTTTCCAGATTAATAAATGACAAAGAATTGTTGTGAGTGAATTATTTCTTTTGGAATTTGTGATTGGTGTCTCCAATTTATATTCATTGCACATATTTCTAGATGTTAAATGTAGGAATTTACAGGGTAAGTTCCTCAGACAGAACACCAAAAGGACACCGCTCACAAACAGATCACAGATCAATACACCAGTATTTTGACGTGGTTAAAACCCTCAGAGAGGGAAACAGTCCACGGCCTGCGCAAACGTGGCTACTACAGGCAATTTATTAATAAAAGAATGAAAATTTACATAAGCTTCTCTCATGCACGGTTAACCTACAAATGACCCTCCATGCGCTTTAAATAGAATTCATGGACCAATCGGGTGTCAAGCCACGGATCAAGTGTCGGTAATACCGAGGAGAGAATGAACCGTCGGATCACTACATATCGTGACCGTCGGATTGTAAGTTACAAATGTACATAGTAAAGAAACACACTTTACCTAACTCTATACTAGACCAAGTTATACTTAACTATTCCTACGTGTCGGAATATCCTAACAAAGACAACTGTAGTTTGGAAAAAGTTTTACTTGAAGAAGTGTTGATGCCTTCATGTTGGTGTTTACCAGAAGACCCAAAAGGAATATTCCATAACAAGATATCTCCATCAGTGTAACCAACAGCAAGGATACTTCCATCTGCAGATGCCCAACAAGCACGAAAAATTTCTTTCTCTTCATTATCATCATTTGTATCTAGCCTAGATGTTTCATCTCCCCTCTCAAAAATTTTGGAGCAGTGTGGGCAGTATCGAAATTGTAACATGAGTAATGATTTTTGTTGGGCATCAATGCTTAAAGCAGAAATAATAGTTCTGTTAGATAATAGCCCAAATCTTTGTCATTCAGGTGGAATCATATTATCCCTTGCAATCCTAGACAGATTAGTGTACAAAACTTTAAAATAATTATACTCTTCTTGAGTGCAAGAAGATCCATAAAACAAGGCATGACTTGAGGAATGATCACTCCCTTGCCAATTAGTCACTACAGTTGTATTTGTTTCTATCCCACTTGTGTCATTACAAATTTCTTATTCACTCACAAATCCATGGTTCTCAGTCTTCACTAATGGTGATTTAGGAGATTTTTTTGTGTTCTTGTCCCTCTTTGAATTCATTCCTATTATTCAATGTTTTTGTCACTCTTAGGCTCCAACTGGCTTCTTCTCCCACAGCTTGGTTATCCTTGTAGAAATCCAAATCTTTTGAAGCTCCTTCACAAAAACTATCCTTCTGAACACATGGTTTTTTCAATTGGGTACAATCTTGTCCCACACATGAAAACAAAGAGTGCTATTGTCATTGCCAAGGTTGGGATACAAAACCCCAAACCCCATCCAACATTCTTCTTGAATGTACATGAGCACAGATATAGACACAACCAAACCACTGGACATTCCAAAGTACCACCAATTGAAGAATGAACTCTTGTGCTTCCTCTCGTCTGGGTCTCGGTCATCACATTGGTCTCTCTCAAATGTTTGCAGACAAGGTTTGTGCCCTCCTTGCCTCAGTAGCACATATGGAACATTGCGACATGCAAAGTATGACATATTTGGCTTGTAAACATGTCGATCATGAAAGATGAAAAACCTGTTGCAGCAGGAGGCTAACATATACCATGGTACAATGTCATATTGTGACAAATATTGTCTCAATATGAAAATAAACCATGGTCAATCGTGGTAAACCATGATAATTCTAGGGTTTACAATATTTATATTAGGATTTATATATTGATCCAAAATGGATCGTGGATAGACTTCTAAGTCTAAAATGTTCCACAGAGGAAAATGAAAGTCTAAGGATGCTCCTAGAAATCGTCCCATTGCATAGATATTTTCATTCTGAATCTGATGCAATTTGAATGGACTAAAATGGACATCAGATGATGAAGTTATCGCAAAAAGAAGTTTTCCTTTGTTCCTTTGAAAAGGAGGCAAATTCTTCCAAAAATGGAATAAAAGGCCTTATAAAGGAAAATCACATCAGAAGGGTTAAGAAGAAGACTTAAGGCAAGGGCGGAAGGAACCCCCGACTATGACCTCTGACTTATCACATTGGAGATAGGCCTTCGCTTGATATCAGAACCCCTGGGTCGTAGCAAATGCGATATGCCGATTGCAATTTGTAATTGGAGCTGATAGTGATGATCTGAGATATCGATGGTCAGTAGATCGGCGATCGGAGAAGGTTGACGACCATGCCCATGGGCCATTGCGACAGAAATATGTGATATGCCAATGGGGCCAATAGAAATACATTGATATCAGCGATTGGCAATCGACGAATGGTAATCCCCAATACCAAAGGAATAATGCACAATGATATGCTGATATGTGACTTGCGATAAAGCATATACCCAATAAGTTTATAAGTGCGGTTGAATAAAATTTGAAATCTAGATTTTTGGATTTTCAATGTATTCATATGTATTGAGGTTTTTATACCTCCTGCTTATGCAATTGCAATATGCCAATGAAAGGCGGACCAGATAGGGTTTATAGGGGTGATTTCATAGAATTTGAAGTCTGGTATTTGCACCTGATAGTGTATTTCCATGTATATTCTCTGCGTATTGGGAATATGGATTTTTTGCAGATTTTATCCTGGAAAGAGGTTGCCTGTGTATTTCCTTTGTAACTGTCCCATTCTTCTTACCATGTTGTAAGCGGGCGTTTGTAACAATGATGCAGGAATGTGTTACACGCAGAGAGCCACAGAGCCACAGATCCAAATGGCCAGACGCAGAGCCACAGAGCTAGAGTGCTAGAGGGCCAGACACAAAGCCACAGAGCCAGCGAGCCAGAGGGCTAGTCGAAGAGCTAAAGGGTCGTACGGGAATAATTTCTCATGATGATGAAAGACAAAGGAATGGCTAGGGGAGCCATAGAGTCGGAGAATTCCTCACAAAAAAACAGAGAGCATGATTAATAGAGGGCGCGTGATAAAGAGATTAATTGACAACAGTGAGTTGTTGTTGAAGGTCGCTAGAAGGTTGCTAAGGGATACTTGGAGGTCGAGCGTTCAATTGATGCATGCAGAGGCCAAGAGAAGCTCATAAGATCCAGAGCCAAGAGCCAGAGCTAGAGCCGAGAGCGAGAGCATCAGAGCCACAAAGCTAGAGTACTTGACAGAGGCATAGCCACCAGAGGTTCGAGGCAGAGCCTCAGAGCCACAGAGCTCAAAGCGCAGTTCTAAGAGTCGTGATGTTGTAGTGAAGTTGCAGAACAACAAATGGTCGAAATGATCAGCTATTGCGGGTGTCTAGAGTGGGCTGAAGATAGAAGAAGGCATTGCAGAGAGAATGAGGGAATTTTGAGGGAGTTGGTGCAAGCTATAGCAAGATCGCTCAAAGCGCTAATTGAAGGAGTCAAGTCCAGAGAAGCCTAGATCTGTCATCAGAGTGAGGATAGCCAGCGAGATAAGATGGCATTCTAAACCCATAGGTTCAGTGTAAACCAATGGAGTTGAGTGTGGATCTTGTAAGAGATTTCTTGCCATAATCCCAAAGAGCCTAGTTGAGTTAACTACAACTCAAGGAGACATAGCCCAAGACTTTTGGGCGAAATCCATATGATATTGCTATTATGTGTTATTGCTTATTATTGCATTGCATTTACTGCTTATTTTCTATTTTGTTTACTGTTATATGTATTTTATATCACCATAAGTAAGTGAACTTAAAGCACTTAACAGTTAAAAACGAACACATGCATACACCTATTTTCAAGAATTATTAATTCCGCAATTGGTTAATCATAAGGTCTTGGAAATATTTAAGCTTTAGAAGTGGGAGAGGTTCTTATAAGCTTGACAAGAAGCCTTTATTTTCCCCATTTTCAAATCAGGTGGTATCAGAACTTGAGATTGATTAACCCCACCTTCAGGAAGGTAATATCAAAGCTGGTATCAGAATGCTTGTTTGGAGACTGAATATTGTTTGAGTTTGCAGAGGTGAAGGGAAAGTTATTGATAGCTCAGTCTAGGAGAGGACAAAAAGGAAGAATGGCTGAAGGCATTCTTCTTATCCCAAAATACCTCAAGGAAATCCTTGAAGCACAAGAGGTTTGTTGCAAAAGGTTGCTTGAATAAGCTCTTTGCTAATCTTGTTAGAAGTTTTTTTTGTTCATTGGCATAATGACAACTTCTACAAGTGAGTCCTCAAATTCCTCCTTCATCACAAGGTTCTTTGATGGAGACATGAAGCAAGACTTGTTTGTCATGATGGAAAAGGTGAGAGAAATGTATAAGGATGGAAGGAAGAGCAACATACTTAGAGAGCAGTTGAATTCCATGGCAGAAGAGAAGCAGTTGCTTTCTGACAAATTGCAGGAAATGGAGAGGCAACTTCATATTGCAAATATGAACCTGAAAAGGATGATTGAGTTGGAGACACATCTCCTTGTTACCGAAGAAGCCTTGGTCAAGTATCATCTTGAAGAAGAGGTAAACAATTCCTGTTTGTCTTCAAATTCTTCTAAGAATGCTTATATTGGTTCTTTTGAAAAACATACCAGAGGCATAGGTTCCAAGCTAATGTCGAAGATGGGCTATGAAGGAAAAGGTTTGGGTAAACATGCACAGGGTATTGTTGAACCAAAAATGGTTGAGGAAAGGCTTGAGTATTTGGGCCTTGGCTATGGATAGTCTTATGGAGAAAGTTCCAAAGCTGCCATGAAATCCATTGAAACAACTCCAAGAAGGAGTTGCATTGCAGGTCTTCTACCTCAAGAGTGTAAGGAGGAATGCAATAACTTGAAACATCATTTGTAGGATGCAGGTGTTCATAAGCACACACTTGAACTAGAGAGTTGTGGAAACTCTAACAGCCTTGAAGATATTGATTGTGTTCCAAAGGGAGCCACTTCTTAATTTTCTTCACCTCCTCATGAAGGCAATAAAGATGAAAGTGAAAGGTATAAATCTGGTTCTAAACATTTTCCTTTTAATTATGTTAAGCATGATAAATTTCCATGCAAACATTGGAAAAGAGTTGCATGTTCCTTTTGTGGTATGGATAACCATAATGTTTCTAGATGTTGAAAGAGGATAACCACATGTAGGAAACTTTTGAAGGAAAGGAAGCAAGAGGCCAAAGGTCCATTGGAAAAGGCAAATCATGGTGTCAAGAGGATGCACATGTGTTGCACTTACTGCCATAAGCAAGGGCATACTGCTGAAAAGTGTTGGACTCTAAATCCAGAAATGCTTCCACGAAAGTTGAAGAAGGTGGAAGGAGAAAATGGCAGGAATGGAAAGAAATATTCCATGAATGATGTGTTTTAGGATGATTCACATGTTGATGTTGATGTGCATACAAGGGAAAGACTTTGGAAATGGATTGGTAAGAAATGGTTAGAGTTCTTATCCAATTAAAGATTGCATGTCTTTTGATTTGATGCATCTATTTGCATTTATTTGTTAATGGAATGCAAGTTGCATGATTTTACCAAGAAGGTGAATGGAAAAGTTGAGTAGGAGACTCACTTTGTTGCTACAACATTATATTTCATTTCAACTTTGAAAGTACAATGTGCTTAAGTGAAAGTTGAAGGATTAAATGCATGCATGAGAATGATATGCATGAACACAGGGATGTTGATGATTTCGTTGTATTTGAACATGTATGTGTAATTAACTTGGAGGGTTGATTGCTTTGGCATGCATGTAATTCAATGTTGACTTGGGAGAAGTTAACTTGGTCTCCAATATGGATATAATGATGAAGTGTTTCATCTTTTGAAAAGAGTCCTAATGGTCTTTTTCTACATGCTTGACTTGAAGGGTCATTTGTCTTAAAGGCATGTTTTGTGGGCTTGTTATCCAGTCCATCATTTGTATGAAGATGTAAGACATGGAGGTGTTCACAAGATGTGAAATCTGTTTCTTTTATTGAAGCGAGATTTTAGGCCATCTAGTTGTTGTCTGTATTTCTGTTGTTGTTAATGGTTGTTTTTGACAGCTTTTCGAATAGGTACAAATGAAAATATTGTGAAGCAGATGCAACTTCACATTGGTTTGAGCTACCTTGGATTAATGATCAAGGAAGATAAGTTCAAACTACCTTCTATAACCTTCTCAGTAGGAGTTATGCGGGAAGGCAAGGAGGAATACAGTTCTTCCTAGGATGACCAGTACATCCAGGAAGGACAACAGTCAAAGGCTTTAGTTCAGAGGCACTAGCCATGAAGTCAAGTGTATGAAGGTTGAAAGAAGAGGGTTATGTACTCTCATTTACTGTTCATATCAGTAGATCAAACTTTTGGGGACCAAAATTTCTTTTAGTGGGAAGGCGTGATCCAAAGTGGATCGTGGATAGACTTCTAAGTCTAAAGTGTTCCTCACAGAGGAAAATGAAAGTCCAAGGATGCTCCTAGAAATAGTCCCATTGCATAGATATTTTCATTCTGAACCTTATGCAATTTGAATGAACTAAAATGGACTTTGGATGATGAAGTTATCGCAAAAAGACATTTTACTTTGTTCCTTTGAAAATGAGGCAAACTCTTCCAAAAATGGCATAAAAGGCCTTATAAAGGAAAATCACATCGGAATGATTAAGAGGAAGACTTAAGGCAAGGGTGGAAGGAACCCCCAACTGCGACCTCCGACTTACCGCATTGGAGGTAGGTGTTCGCCTGATATCGAAACCCTTTGGCTGTAGCGAATGCAATATGCCGATTGCGATTTGCAATTGGAGCCAATAGCGATGATCAAAGATATCGGCGATTGGAGAAGGTTGACGACCATGCCCCCAGGCCATTGCAACGACGATATGTGATATGTCGATGGGGTTGATAGTGATACGCTGATATTGGTGATCAACAATCGGCAACTGGTAATCTCCGATACCAAAGGGCCAATGCACTACGATATGCAGATATGCGACTTGCGATAAAGTGTGACCCGATAAGTTTATAAGCGTGGTTGAATAAAATTTGAATCTGGCTTTTGGGATTTTCAATGTATTCATGTGTATTTAGGTTTTTAGACCTCTCACTCATGTGATTGTAATATGCCAATGAAAGGCAGAACCAACAGGATTTATAGGGGCAATTTCATAGAATTTGAAGTCCAGATTTTGCGTCGGATAGTGTATTTTCGTGTATATTCTCTGTGTCTTGGAAATATGGTTTTTTTATGGATTTTGTCTTGGAAAGAGGCCACCTGTGTATTTCCTTTGTAACTGTCCCATTCTCCTTGCCATGCTATAAGCAAGCATTTGTAACAATGATGTAGGAATGTGTTACACGTGGAGAGCCACATAGCCATAGAGCTAGATGGCCATATGTAGAGCCACAGAGCTAGAGTGCAAGAGGGCCAAACATAGAGCCACAAAGATGGTGAGCCAAAGGGCCAGTCGAAGAGCTAAAGGGCCCCAAGGGAATGATTGGTCATGATGATTAGGGATAGAGGAACGGATAGGGGAGCCATAGAGTCAGAGGATTCCTCTCAAAAACACAGAGAGCACGATTAATAGAGGGCGCTTGACAGAGATCTCAATTGACAATAGTGAGTTGTTTTTGAAGGTAACTAGAAGGTTGCTAAGGGATTCTTGAAGGTTGAGCGATCCATTGATGCATGCAAAGGCCAAGAGAAGCTTGTGAGAGCCAAAGCCAAGAGCCAGAGCCAGAGTCGAGAGCAAGAGCACCAGAGCCACAGAACCAGAGTGCTTGATAGAGGCATAGCCACCAGAGGTTGGAGGGAGAGCCTCAAAGCTGTTATCACTCAGGTTGTCCCTACGCTCCTGTAGGGATACGGCCGAGGTAACCACAAACCAATCTTTGGACTGCAGGTTCTAGCCCACCTGGAATCAGAGAGGGCTCTCTCTTGATGATTTAACTTTGTTGAAGATTTTAGGATAGCGTTTGGTTCAGGGGTTTTTGTTTGTGTTTGGATGGAAGGAAAATGCTTTCAGGTAGAGAGGCAATTCATGAAGTGATAAGTTTCAAACCATTGGGCATGGAGTCATGGGTTAGGATTATCAGTTCGTTTTCTTGGTCATAAAAGGAATATGAAGCAGGATAGCTGCTCATAACACAATATTCAAACGAAAGGATGATTGATACGTAAGGAATGAGAGGCACTTAAGAATCTCTCACTCAGCTTAACATAGGGGAGGATGAGCTCTATCTAGGGGCAATGAAGAATCCCTGGATAACTGTCTAAGGTTAGGGCAAACATGAGACATATGGAATTCATATTTATGCCTAAACAGAGGAAAACATAAAGAAACAACAGAAATTGAGCATAGAGTGTATTTAAACAAATTCTAAGCTAATCTTCTTTTCTGCTGTTTAGATGGTAACTTATGAATGGAAAACAGAGGTAAAAAACACTTATTGAGTTATGAAACAGCACGAGAATTCCATAATCATTCTTCAACCGCTAAACACAGTGAACAATCCATTATCCAAAACTCATAAGCAGTCTTTGATTATAGAAACTTATCAGGTGTTACAGTGCGAGTCTCTCCTGGAGCCAAATCAGCTAAAGATAGCTTCTTTACTGACCAACCAACCAACCAACCAACCCTTAATCCAGTATTCAGGGCTTCTTTTATAGTGTAAATATCTTAAAATATTTATTACAATCGACCTAAAACAGGTCTGTAAAAGAGCTTTCTAAACCTAAAATTGTGCCAAAATTAAATGCAGGTAAATATCTATTGAACTGTGTCAGAGGTAGCTGGATAAAAAAGAGTGCAATGTGGCCCTTGGTGGCTTGATGTAACACTGTTGGAATAACTATGCTTTGGGATTTGCATTTATGTTCTGGTGTGAGTTAAATGTGAAATAACGATGATTTGAGAGTACTGAGTGGCTTCGCCCCTTTCTTTTACTTTGTTGGACGGTATTTAATTTTCACCTGCTTTGGGCCGCTCTTAAGATCTTCGCTGATACTCTTCACCGCTACATTGATGGTCTCTGCCGCTTCCTGATACTCTTTGACGTGTTTTATTTCTGTAAGTTTGATCTGATACTCTTTAATCTCTGTCTCTGGTCTCTCCCTGTCTTCAAATCCATTTCATCGGGCAAAATTGGGCAATTTCGGGCTTTTTCGGTGCAAAAAGGGCCAAGGAATCAAAAGATTCCCTAATATCGCCCATTTCCCGTAGCGATGCGCGATTAGCGCTTCGCGTTAATCGCGCATCGAAAACTGCCTCCGTTTCGCGTTCCAGAGCTTCGAAGCTTGACTTTCGTGCTTGCGCGTTTTTCCCTTTTTCTGGATGCTGACGTCAGCATGACGTCAACTGTACGGAAGATGAGGTCAACGAGGTGACGTGGCAGGGCGACTCATATATTACTGCGATGCGATCAACTTCTTCCGATGCGATCACAATATCGCGTTGGCGGAGATTGAGAGGTTATTTATTTTGGAAATGCGATGCTTGCGACTGTCGATCGCCGATATCGCGATATCGCATCGGGAAAAAAGGAAAGGGGCACACCTATGTGGTAAAAATATTGCGATATGCCGATGCGAGATGGCTTACCAGGGTCAGAAGAATGTTAAGGCAATCGGCAAGGGTTTATTGCGATCGGAAGGAGCGAAGATGTGCTTTTGAAGGGTATTTGAGGTCTTGGAAGGGGTCGGATAATCTAAAGAGGAACTTTATGCTTTGGAAGGAGTCCAGTGCATTCGAAGATGGTTTGAAGGGGCAGCATGAGGGTTCTTACCAAGTTACAGATAAACTGAGCAATTCTCAGGGATACCTATGGTTATTTTCAACCAGGGGGTGGGGATATTACATAAGGGGTTTATCTACATAGTTTTTAGTAGGGGGATGGGGAAAACATAGGGAGTTAAATAATAATGTCAGCAGTTAATATGGAGATGACAAGAAAGCGCTAAGTTTCAGAGATCTTAGGCTTCAAAAGGGGAGATAGAACCTTATAGAGAAAGTACGGGTCCTCCTTGAGTGAAGCAAATCTTCACCCAGGCTAATAACATGGAGAATGATGAAACTAAGAGATATCAAGCAAATCTTGACCTCTTTTGAGGAAATTAGTTAATGATTTCGGGAAGATGGAGAAAGGGAAGTTAGTTATGCCTAGTTTGAGCTTCTTCATATATAAAAAATGCTTGATGACTGTGATCTGAGTAGAGATGGTACTTTAAAACATGAACCAAAGACCTCTTGTTTATCATAGACCATTCATAAAAAAGAAACAGGAATGCAAAAAAATATGAGAAAGAAGCTTCAGAAGAAGCATATACCCTCCTATAATGTTCCAGAAATTATCCCTATAATATAAAATTCATCAATAATTAACAGATAACAGAAAAAAGGAGGGAAAAATCTGACTTGGAGACGCATGGAAGTCGATGAGCGGAGTGCAGCCAAAACAACACACATCATGTCTCCATAACCATAACAGAGAGGATAGGGAGAAAAGAGATCCCCTATTGCGTCGGGGGACACAGCAGGGAAGGAGGAGAGTCTGAAGGAATCGACCTCCCTAACCATAACAGAGTATGTGTAGCTAGGCACAGATAAAAATCCTCAACAAATGACAAACAGATGGCAAGAATGGATCTTGCATGAAAGGGGGCATTTAGAACATGGCGCCGAAAACACGCGGCGAGGATTGGAGATTCAGCTGTATAAAACGCACCTGTAAAAAAGGATTGAATCTGAATGAAAAACATTCCACAGCATGAACACCACACGCTCCTCCTCTTGTTTCGTAAAATCCTTATTATCACGGATGTGGTGCCTCTAATAATACAATAACCTAATAATTACCCTAGTAATACAATACCCCTACTAAATTTATATTGTGGCCATAGAATACAGTAAACCCTAACATCGTTATATTATACGATATTATAGTAAACCCTAATAATTGTGTTAGTCGCTTTATCATACGACCATCTTATTAAAAAGTTTAAATTATGTTTTTCTAAATATATGTAAATATATAAACTAGGTAAGCAATGTCATTGTACAATAGTTAGAAGACAATTACAGTGGCAAAGATGCTTCGTCACATTAGACATTTTAGTCCTTTTTGTTACGTTTTCTAAAGAGTTTTATTCATTTTTGATGTTAAGAATTTTGTGAATTATATATATATATATTCATTATTGTACAAAGTGATAAATGAAATACCGATAGTTATAACACAATTATAGTGGTATAAATGCTTCTTCATATTGGATTTTTTTTGTTTGTTATATTTTTCTAGAGAGTTTTATTGATTATAGAGTTATGAATTTTGAAGAATTTTGGGAGTTATAGGTATGGAGAATGAAGAATTTTGAGAATTATAAATATAGTTATAAGTTGGTGGTTTAGTTTTTTTTAAAATATTATATTTATTTATATTTAATTATAACAATAAAACATTATAATTAATGAATTCAAGTGGTTTGTAAGTTGAAATCTAATAACCAATGTAAATTGAAATTTAACTTGTTTGTTATATTATTCTAAAGAGTTTTATTTATTATAACCATATGCCCTTAAAGGCACAGCTAATACATAACATAGAAATAACACTTGGAAAGGGTGGACAATTGTCTAGAGTGACATGTGTTGTAGCAGAACTGATTGCAAAAGAAGATTGATTGGCCACTTTGAGATCACCATCTTGAGAAGTTCGTTTAATAACTGAAAACTGCTCAACCACAATTGGACAAGTGAGTAATATCACTACAAACAATAGAAGTTTCGGTAAATTTGGAGCTAAACATTGGTTGTGTAAGTGTTCTCAGGTAAGAGGAGTAGCTATGAACACAGTAGGCCATCCTCATGGAGGTGGGGAAGGAAGAACCCCAATTTGGCAGGAAAAAACCTCTGACCACCTGGGGCTATAATGCACTTGGAAAGAAAAGCCGGAAGAGAAATAGATACAATGATGCTTTAATCCTTCGTCGATGTGAGTAAGAATGGTTGGACATCCATATAAAAAAGGAAAGAAAGGTAAT
>APFE031216804.1:0-10084 GCA_000404065.3 Pinus taeda | reverse complement strand
TAGTGCATGAAATTATTTATATTTAATTTTATATTAAATATGGTTAATTTTTTGAATGTGGGAAAGGGCATGTGCAACAAAGCTATTTGAGAACTTTAACTATATAGTCAAGTTGACTCACATAGGTTATATTCCTAGTGTATTTATTTAGAAGTAGACTTCTACATAGAGTGTCATAAAACAAGTGACCTAGTGATATTATTTTTTACATGTAATTTATATGAAGAAAAATACAAAAACCAAAAAGCATTGTAAGCACTTACATTGCTACCAAGTGTCTCTTGTTTTTACAAGATATCTATGAAATACATATACTCCATATTAAGTACTAAAGAAATGTTTTTGTTATTACATTTTTTTAATTTGTTATTGTAAATATCATTTTATTATTTTTAAATGTAATATTAAATGAAAACCTCTTCATTCATATTAAGGTGGAGAGCAGCTTTTATGAGAGATTGTGGTCCAA
Source organism: Pinus taeda (assembly GCA_000404065.3). Lineage (NCBI taxonomy): Eukaryota > Viridiplantae > Streptophyta > Pinopsida > Pinales > Pinaceae > Pinus > Pinus taeda. The sequence continues at coordinate 9,615 of APFE031216804.1, read as the reverse complement.
TAGGTGCATGTCATTGAGAGGGAGGGTTATGGATAACACTTAGTTGATTAATGTGAATAAGAAAAATGACATATATGTGTGTATAGAAAAGAAAAAATAGACACATTTTTCTTGGGTTTTTCCACTATGATTTCTCTAAATTCAAAAGGAATTTATTGTTTCCAATCAAATCTCTCTAATATGCATTAGAAATTTATTAAAATGGTGCATAATCTAAATGCCCTAAAGTTTTTCACCTGGTTGGATCCATATATACATTAAAAATAACCAGTTTAAATAACACAAATCAAAATTCACCCATCAAAAAATAAAAAGATATTACTAAAAAAATCCATATAAAAAATGAAAAATTTACAAATCTCTATATATATATTAATTAAAAAAATAATTATTAAATATTACTTTTTAAATGTAACATTTCGTTTTTAAGATTTCTGTTTCATGCCCCCACAAAATTTTAAATTTTGAAAATAATATAATATATAGAAATCATGTTCAAGATACATTTATTATTTCCAAATATAGAGCTAAATGAAAACGTGTCCTCTGCCAACAAGGAATCTAAATTTAAAATTTCGCACTGTTTCACGATTTAATTTGCGGTAAGCCATCTTTAACTTTACCTGATGTGATTTCTTCGTATTTTGCTAACGAATATTATATTTAATTCTTACCAGTCCAACCGTATCTCTATTTATTATTCGTTATATTTAATTCTTACAATTCATGCCTTATCGCTGTTATATTTAATTCTTACAACTCCGGCCTTCTCTCTATTTATATTTTCCTCTCCCCTGGTTTTATTCAACACCTCATCTTTATTCAACACCTCATCTCGTTTGTGCTTCATTTCTTTGTTTCTCGAATTGTTTTTGAGTGTTTTTAGGGACGATACCAATGGCTGCTTCGAACTCCATTTTAGTGATGGGCGTTTGCATTTTGGCCCTCTTCCTGCTATCTCCTGTAACAGCAGTCTTCAAACGAACACCAGAACCACAACCGACGGCATCAGGTAAAATACCTTAAAGTGTTTTGTTGCATTTTCGCCCTCTTCTTACTGGTATATCCCTTAACAGGCATAAACGATGATGGTGCCTCTGGAAAACCGGCAGACAACGGCGCCTACTTCAGGTAAAATACAACTGAATCAGTAGAGTCGTTAAGCAAAGTTGAAAAGCTTAGAGTTGCTCGCAAAGGTAAAATAATTTTTTGAAATGTTTTATTTTGAATATTTAGGGTTTTTGAAAAAATTGATTAACACTTATAGAGATCACTTATAATTTATAATTCATATATGTGATTCTAAGTAATTCAATTCGAAAAACCAAAAACAAAATCTAGTTAAACTATGAAAAAATATTAATTTCTTATTGACTATAAAACTGTTTGATGTGGATGTGTTTATTGCCAGCAGCCCTGGGCAGGTGAATAGGTTTGGGGAAGCAGACTGCGACTGCTGCGATTATTACCTCGACTATTGCCTCCAGTGCTGCCAGACTTAGATAAAGCCATACTCCATTACTGTTTAAGTTGGTTTGGGAGTTAATAATATGCGAAATAATGTTCCCTGTTTTAGTTTTCATATGCTTTAGTCATTTTTATGATTGGACTGTTAAATGTTTTAGTGATTATTTTTATGTTATTATGACAGGCCTTGGCCATTTGATAATTTTGACATGACTTAATCACTTCGGTAACTAGATTTTTAAATGTTCCCGTGGTTATTTTTATGTCATTATGGCAAGCCTTCACCACTTGACTGGGTTTATTAAATGTTTCCATGTTTATAACTCAACATATTTCAATATTCTTTTATGGATTTTTATTTAAATTCAAAGGTATCCCGTGAAAGAATGTTAAGGGATTTTTATGTTTGTGAAAAAAACTGTAAACAGTTTATGAAACCAACTTTTTAGACTAGCTTGATGAGTCCATCATCAGTGGAATGTGATTTGTATTTTGAGAAGAGTGAGCTTGAAATTATGAACTATTAATAGCTATTTGAGTTTAAAAAATAATATAAATTTGCATGTTTGAAAAAAATTTAATTTTGATTTGCAATTGTATGATATTGAAATATTTATCATATATTTGATATTGATAAATCGTCTCATATTTCTTATGTGTTTATATACTATATTAAAATATTTTTTAAATATATATAGAGAATTTATATAGAGAATTAAATAAATTACACATCTATAACATATTAAAAAATTGAAAATAATATCTTGGTTTCTATATATAATATATAAAAAATATAAAAATATTTTATTTAAGATGGTCATTGAAATATTTGTGACAATGATATATATATATAAGTTTATGAGTTCAAATATTTTATTTAAAGATGATATTGAAATATTTTTAAGTAATAAGAAATATAGGATATTTTTTTATTTTCAGTTATTTATCTCTCTTGATATAAAATTATGTTGATGTGGATATTGAATATTTTATTTATGTCTTACAATTTTTCGTTGTTAATATTTCTTTTTTTAGATATTACATGTATGTTTAGCATGAAATGAATCACAAATTTCCTTCATACTAGGTGTAAGATTGCACCTATCAACTTCATATTGAGTAGGGAAGAATTTATAAATCTCCCTGATACTAAAAAAAATGGAGGCAATTATAGAGGAAATTAGAGTTTTTCACTATAAATTGTTTTATCTTCATATATAAATATGATGTAAAATTAAGGATGGGATTGAAGTTCCCAAGATGGGGTGTTTGTTGGAGGATTGAGGGGCATAATGTCATCACCCCAACATGCATTAATGGATAGGACATGGACTTAAACCCCACTAGTATTATTTAGGGTCAACCACCCTTACTATGAGTGTTGGAGATCTCACACAAAAATTCCATTTCAAGGTAAAATTTTAAATGTTTTTTTTAGGTAGAGGACACTATTATCCATAGCCTGTAATATTAAGGATCCATTGTCTTTGAATGATAGCTTTCTTGTTCTTATTGCAAAGGGAATGGCATAATATCTCCTCAAATAAAGAATATGAAAAATTTGGTTTCATGGTCTTAGATGACGGGAGAGGGGAAATATCTTATAAATAAATGTTTTGTGAGCCACATTATCATTCTTTATGGTTCAAGAGTTCTGAGTAAACAACCACTATGAGCAGGTGTTTATTTACTCTCGGTTCTTACCTATTTTTCACTCACCTACTGTGAGCATGGAGACTCTATCTCAGTCAATTTCTCTTTGATTCTCCTCCCCAAAAGGTTTGATTCTCCTCCCCAAAAGGTCTTATCTGTACTAGCCTTTTCTTCTTATTTTCCTTTTTTCTTCTTCTTACTAATTGAAATATTATAAATATATATGGGGGTTCCTTCATTTTCTCAGTTTTACACTCTTACCCCTACTTATCATTCACCATCATTCATTTTTTTCCCATTGTTATTCCATCATTATCATCACATTTCCCTTTCCCTCATGCTCAATTTCTAGCTTACCTTAAATATGGAACTTCCAGAATCAATATGGGACATGAAATTTAATCATAACATATAACATTCCTCCAGCACCTTCCCCAAACCATCCCCCCACAAAGGTTTCATCAATAGACCATTGGGAACCCTCCTCTTTTACCACCCCAAAATCATTTTCCCTACCATTCTTCGATCTGAAGTTATTTCTCAACATAGTCTCCATGTAGTCCCTCAACCATCAACAAACAATGACACTTCAATGGATGCAACAATAGATGCTTCCTTTGAGTAGTTATTGTCGTCGACTGCTCCACCTACTAGTGAATTTCTATTATTGGTTGAGACATTATTATGAGATCATTGATTCATGATTTATTTCCTTTATGATGGATTGAAGTGATTCTAGGATTTTTTTGTTTAAATTATATGCTCTAAATGCTATAATTATTCAAGAGTGGTATAGTAGAGTTGTTAGGGCACCAAGGATAAGAACACTCTCGTAGTTTATTATATCATTTTTAGTGGGTTTTATGGGTTTCAATTATAATGTTTTAGTTTGTAAATGTGTAATTTAATTTGGAAAAGATGTAATAGGAATTGTTTTTCTTTGTGTAGTCCCCAAAGAGAAGAAGCATGCCCCAAAAGAAATGTAAAGTTGAGCTCCTTCTTCTTGTAATAAGAGAAACATCTACTTCCAAGATGAAAATGATGGTGGTGATGGTGGAAGTGGACAACCACCACATTTCATAGATACATCATATGTCAAATTACCATGCTTGGGAGTGAGATGTTGTTAGTATATTAGAATCATTTTCTTTATAGGTCACCACATGCCATATTTCCATGTTTATGCACACCATGTTGGTTTTCATATTGAAAACATTGTGCCATTTTTTTTTATATATGCACATTTGAGACATTTTTTAGTGTTTTGTTTATGTGTGTGTGTTTCAATGTATACTTATATGCATATTTATATATGTATGTATAAATTAAAGTGTTATTTTACTTGATGTTGAAGTGCTATATTGTTAGGTTGAATTAGTATTGATGTTGTGATGATGGAATATCACCTATTGTGAAGTGAAAAATCTAACATGTTGTATTGATGAAGGTGTTTGAATTGGCTTTTAAAGTCATAACAAAAAGACATATTCCTATTGATACAGTAGTTGATGATCCCACACAAATTGCAACATGTTTTATCCCTTAGGTTACACTTCTTGATCAAGTGCATACCCAATCTAAAATAACTTTATTCCAATAAATTATGTAATAGAAATATATTTCTTATCTCCAAGTTATATATTAAATCACTTAAAAGTTTCAAACCTATACCATATCAAATCAACATGAATGAAAAAGCTTGAAAATTACTTAGTCATGAAGAGAATGCAAGAATCAAAATCAAATTTGCAATCACACAATTCTTGGATAACAAGATAATCTATACATATATAGAAGAAATAAAATACATGTGAATAAAATTTATCACAAAATTGGTAAAATATCTAGATCCCTCAACTATAGCAAGGTAAAATCAAGTAAACCCTAGCCACCATTAAATATCCAAAATAATCTAGTATCAACGGCAACAAGTCCTCCCTTGGATTCAACAAAAAAATATAACATATGATCTTCACACTAGAATTATTATTTTCTTCTGTGGAGTTTATGATCCCTCACAGTGCTCCATCACACAAGTGGATGGAAAGATGACCATAGCCCTAGTATCCATATGTACTTGTCCATCTTAAAGTTTGTGTGCCCGAGTCCTTGGCCTTCAACTATTACATCAATATAAATGACACCTACATGGAACATCATCAAACATATAGTGACCAACTTGCCTTCTCATAAAGGAATCACAACATGCTCAAGAGTCATCAATTTCATCTCATGATAATCTTTTCCTAGCCTCAAAACCCATAAGAAAATGTTTTTAAAATAATTGAGGGTGTTAGCTCCATTTTTCATGTCTTCTATTAGGTTAGAAAATATACTATTACAACAATGTCCACTAGAGTGACCATCATGGACTACAACAAATATATTTTCTTCTCTAGGATCTAGATGCATAACATAAACACTAGCATCACATGAAGAAACATGAAATTCACACAAAGGAAATATTTTCATGAAACACTTATCTCCCTCTCAAATTTTGATATTATGGGCTTTTTGATGCACCTTAATGTGATACTAGGGTTTCCTCAGCAATATAGTATAATGATAACAAAGTAATAAACATCTATATTTTCCCTTATGTATAAATAGGTGAGGGAGGCTAACATAATAAGGATATAATTCCATGCAAGTGAAACACCCTCCGAGAATGAACCTCATTGGTATCAACAACCCACCTCGAAAATGGTGCACTCTTTAACAAGTTATCCAAAGCCTTTTTTCCATGTTTTACTATCAAGTCTCCACATGCAAGATGATTTTCCTCTAACTATGTCCCACATGTCCCCAATATTACTTTGATTTTATTAGTATATTTAGAAACACATTTCAGAATCCCCCTATTTTATTGGAAAACTAAATTATTTTACTAGATCCTTATGTTTCACATTGCATTTCCATTCACGTCGTAAAAGTATACTTTCATGAACTAGCTATGTTTGTCAACAATTACCCAAATACATGTAAGATAAATCCTTGAGGTCAACGATATTGAGTGTTACACTTTTCATCCCTCCCCTATAATAGTATATTCCTTATTATTCTTTCTCAAATATGATCATTAATGTACTACCATAAATAATGTAATAATAATTTAACAAAAATTACACAAATTTGTGCATTTGAAAGGATCATATTATTGTTATATTATGTGTGTAATAAATTTCCAACTTTTTCTTAATGTTATTTATATCATATAAGGTTTTCACTTGGGTACTCACATATGACTACCTATACAAGGTGTCTTCTAAAATTCACCTGCATTTCATGTTAATGCATGACCAATTTAATGATGATACCATATCACTCAACTACTACACTAATGTGGTCAATCATATACCTTTAGCCACATTCACCTTAACCTAGACATGGGACCTTACTTCGATGTCTAGTACATGAGTGGGTACCTTAGGCACCCTCTCCTAGTGGTTAGTAGGCATTGGTATTTTTTTTCACGAATATAAAAGCAAATTTGACAAATGTATAGAGATTGTAATCTTCAAAGTTCTTTGTAAAATCCAACACCTTGTGCGAAATTTTCATTAGTGTCTACTAAAAAAAACCCTACCTACAAAGATATACAATAAATCATTTTTTGGCCTATTAGAGCTTATGAGGTGAGTGCTCCTAGATGTAAATTAGTGCTAGGACTCCAACGTAATTGGTAGTTACCAAATATAGTTTTAGTTTTTATTTTATGGCTAGTTTCATCTCATTTTGTTGAGTCATTCAAATACATAATGTGAATTTTGTGTGTCGGTATAAAAACAAAATGGGGTACAAAAATTGAGTTTTGTGAGCTAAGGAAAGTGTTTTTTCCCAAGGAACATGCAAGAACACTACTCACCATCGCTTGAGTGAGTATTTTGAAAAATCCACCCCTTCCTCCAATATTTCTGTTGGCCTTTAGTGAACAAAACCCTAGCTTCAAATATCCTCAATAAATCATTTTATAGCCTATGAAATCCTAGGAGTGTGGTTTCCCAAGCTATAACCTATTGCCATAATTCCACTCAAATCAATAGGTTTCCCATTTGAGTCTTGATTTTTATTTTATATCCAATTGCATCGTAGTTGCTAGATTCATTTAAGGACATATTGTGAATATTGTTTGTTTGTATAAAAACCAAACCAAACTACAAAAAAAGTCATATAAATTTTGAAAATTTTATTTATAAAAGGCCCATGTGAGAAAGCTACCCACAAGGCTTGAGAGAATTTTGCAAAATCCAAACCCTTATGCAAAATTTGCATTGATTTTTTGTCAATAACACCATAGATCTAAAGATCCTCAAAAATTTCAATTTTGAACTATGGATTTAGTGTGTGGGGGTGTCCCTAGTTGTATCTATGTACCAAAAGTCTAAAGGAAACAACAATTTTCCCATTTGAGTCTTCGTTTGAATTTTATGGTGAGTTACAACTTGCTTCCAAGGTATATTTAAGGACATATTGTGAATTTTTTCCAAGGGAATACAACTAGAACCAATAAGAAGAAGAAAAAATTCATGAGCTCAAGATTATGTGTTTGGTTAAGGTCCATGCAAGAACACTACGCATGATTGCTCAAGTATGTTTTTTTTAAATTCCAACCCCTTGGGGAAATTTTGAATTGATCTTTATTGGAAAAAAACTCTTGATGTGAAGGTCCACAAATAAATCATTTTTCAACCTATGTAATGATTGGGGGGTGGAGGGTGTCCATAGTTGTAACTTAGTGCGATGAGAATAACAAAACTAGTGATTTTACCATTTGAGTATTTCTTTGAATTTTATGGCAAGTTACAACTCACTTCCAAGATTCATTTAAGGACAGAATGTGATTATCTCTAAGGGTATAAAACCTTACCAAGTAGCATAAACAAGTTTCGTAGTATCAAGTATTTTTGTTTAGACAAGTCCCACACAATCACACTACCAATGTTTTCTTGAGCGACCATTCTACAATATCCAACCCCCTGTGAAAATTTTCAATATATTTACTGAAGAAATCCTAAATATAAACATCCTCAAATAAATCATTTATTCAACGTGTAGAGTCATCTCGATATAGGTGTTAATAGATGTAACTACGTGCTAGGAGTCCAACAAAACCAACAACTTTCCCATCCAAGTCACAATTTGAATTTTATGGTGAGTTGCAACTTGCTTCCAAGAGACATTTAGGTTCATATTATGAATTTTGTATTGGACTATAAAATCCAAACTAAGTAGTATAAATTACTTTTGTTAGATTAGGAATTCATGTTTTTCTAAGGCCCATGAAATCACACTACCCATGATTCCTTGAGTGACGATTTTTAAAAATACAAATGACGTGAATTAGATCAATATATTATTTTTCATATATCTCATTGCACTTTGAGTGGAAAATATTGAGGAATCATCTTGCAAGGTCATTTTAGAAATTGATTGAGTTTCAAAAATTTGGACGAAAACTTCAGGAAGCATTAATTTTAGGCCTTAGATACCTTTTAAGTTTTCAATATTACTTTGGACCTAGATTCCATAATTTAGACATTGATGCCATTACTCCTCTTGGACGTTGACCTATCAAAATTAACAACCATAATTTGAGAAAATGCCACATATACCCTTGTTACTCATTGAAAAGGAGATAATCGCATGGGAACTATAAAGAATACTCTAGAAGGGTGTAGTTGTAACTCATGTTAAGGGCTGAATGGGGAGAATTTAACTCCTTTCTTATTGTGAGGTTATGGTATAATTAGGAAACTAGGAGGAAAATATATTTTATTCTATTTGAGTGCTTTTTGTTTCATACACAAGTGTTGTAGTTGAGAGTGGATAGAGAAGGATAAAATAGAAAGGGTTTGTATTCTATATTATCCCATGATCCCCTAGTCTTACTTCTTTTTACCTACATCCATTTACATTCAAGGGAAGAGATAGTATAATAACCTCACCTTCCAACTAGGTATTTGTCCATACATTTTTCCTAAATCAAATATTGTATCCTTATATTTGTTACTAATTGTATTCATGTATGATATCTATTTTCCATATTTCATATATTCCATACATAACCATAACACAATATTTAACAAATCCATAAATCCAAGGAAAATTAACCCTCAAAGTGTAGATTTTATATTTTTACATACATTTTAGTATATTTGTTGTGATGAACTATCTACTTGAATACCCATGCCACTTTATCGATCATATTAGGATTAGAGAACGTTTATTTAGATATATTGTGGGGAGTTACAAGGTATCTATATCTATTAATATGAAAGTCATAAAACCCTATCCATGGCGGATAAATATTTTAATAACCATCAAGATCCTACAAATGAAATGTTTGTGCAGCTCAAAGCATAAGTTAGACATATAAACCATATTGTGATGAGCCTCTTGATGGTGGTCCTAACAAATAAAGTTGGGATCTTCAAATAATATGTAGGTTCTAACGTAGAGGTCACATAAGAGGGGAGGTCGGGAGACTAGGAAGAA